>CM059434.1:79118518-79358518 GCA_030390025.1 Squalus acanthias | reverse complement strand
AAGACGGAAGGGAAGTGGTTTCCTCTGGTGAGTGTGTTGGTCAACTGCACAGTTTTAAGCATTGTAATTAATATTTTTTAAAAAGTGATGCTTCTAAATACATTACTTTTCTTTTAAAATGGTGTCTCAACAAAACAGGATCTTCCATCATTTAATCTCATCACCAGGACTCAAGATACCATTGAGTTGATAAATCTTCAGTCCGGTTGCCACAATCTTTTGGTGCCACTGAATTGTATTTTTTTTTTAAATTATTATTAATAAAATACAACTTCCTTGCAACAATCAGAATCATACAGCACTGAAGGAGGTCATTCAGCCCCTCGTGCCTGTGCTGGCTCTGAGCTATCTAATTAGTCCCACTCCCCTGCTCTTTCCCCGTAGCCTTGCTAATGTTTCCCCTTCAAAGTATTGAGAGTCCTCTGGTTATCGACCCTCCTGCCAATGGAAACAGTTTCTCCGCATCTACTCTATCAAAACCCCTCGTAATTTTGAACACCTCAATTAAATCTCTTAACCTTCTCTGCTCTAAAGGAGAACAACCCCAGCTTCTCCAGTCTCTCTGCATAACTGAAGTCCCTCACTCCTGGTGCCATTCCAGTAAATCTCTTCTGCACCCTCTCCAAGGCCTTGACATCCTTCCTAAAGTGCAGTGCCCAGAATTAAACACAATACTCCAGTTGAGGCCTAACCAGTGGTTTATAAAAATTCAGCATAACTTGCTTGCTTTGGTGCTCTTTGCCTCTATTAATAAAGCCCAGGATCCCGTATGCTTTTAAAAAATAATAAAATCAGCCTTCTCAACTGGTCCTGCCACCTTCAAAGATTTGTGTACGCACACCCCCGGGTCTCTGTTCCGGCAGCCTAATCTAAGCATCATCAATGCAGTCAGGGCTGCTGTCGCCTGGCTTAATGTACAAAACGTGATATAAATTGGATCGTGACACTTTGGTTCCAATCCAGCTGGTCAGTTATCTCAAAGCCTGGTGTTTTAGGTATTTGAAAGGAATTACTTGCTTCAGCTGCCCTTGCACTTTATCCAGTTCTTTCTTCAGCTCCTCGGAGAACCAGCGTTCTTCCTGTGGAGAGAACGGACCAGCGGTTTGAGTACAGCGCCCCGAGCGGCAACATGCAATGAAAGGTGGGGTTGCAGAAATCTGAACGCGCACATTCCCACCTTTAAGGAGGCCTGCAGATCTTGCACCTCTTGTTGATGGAGCGCCAGGTCCTCTCTGCGTGCGGAAGGGAAACAAAATAATTACGGTCAGAGGCAGGTCTCTCACTCTCTCTCAAATCAGGCACAGATCCCATTCTAGCACATGCAACAAACGGCATCAACTCCCCTCCCCCCTCCTCCACCGCCAGCTCGCCAGACAGAACCTCAAATTAGTTTATCGCCAGCTGCAAATAATAACCAGTATCGGGGTGTCGGAAAGCATTTAGGGTGCTCGAGCAACCCCTGAATTTTGTAACCCCTTCTTTCGAAAGAAAGTGCCTCAGATCACGTGCCGGAAACGAGGGATGTTCTTCCAGAGACGGTCAGCTTTACACTTCAACCAGTGAGAGGCGACCAGTTGGGCTGGTGCTTCTGAATCTTCCCCGGGATATTGCAGTGAAAGTGAGGGAAGTGATTGATCGAACAGCGACATAGAGGGAGTGCAGCGAAGGTTCACCAGACTGATTCCTGGGATGGCAGGACTGTCGTATGAGGAGAGATTGGGTCAACTAGGCCTGTATTCACTAGAGTTTAGAAGAATGAGAGGGGATTCTCATTGAAACGTATAAAATTCTGACAGGGCTAGACAGACTGGATGCAGGGAGGATGTTTCCCCTGGCTGGGGGTCTAGAACGAGGGGTCACAGTCTCAGGATACGGGGTAGGACATTTAGGACTGAGATGAGGAGAAATGGCTTCACTCAGAGGGTGGTGAACCTGTGGAATTCTCTACCACAGAAGGCTGTGGAGGCCAAGTCACTGAATATATTTAAGAAGGAGATGGATAGATTTCTAGACACAAAAGGCATCAAGGGGTATGGGGAGAGAGCGGGAATATGGTATTGATATAGAGGATCAGCCATGATCATATTGAATGGCAGAGCAGGCTCGAAGGGCCGAAGGGCCTACTCCTGCTCCTATTTTTCTATGTTTCTATGTTTCTATCTGGCGCTCGGAATTGGTGTTTCAGAGTTTTTGTCCAACCAAGACTTTTTTCCCCCCCCTCCCCCGTTTGCCTCATTTGAAGAGTTAGATTAATGGAAGTGATAATGTTTCTATTGGAACCTTATTGCAAAAATTCCTATTTGAAAAATGGACCATATGAAGTCATTTTGTTTGGTCTGGCGAGTTTGTATGCAAACATTGCCCTCGCCCCCAGCCCGGAAACAATATCTGCCTTACGCCACCGATCAGCATGAAAAACTTAAGACTACAACACTGGGCATATTTCACTAGACATGCAGATAGTGCGGGCATAATTATTCCAGCTGTGACGAGACTACATAACTCAGAGGCTAATAAGCGAGCTGTAAAAAGTCTCCTTTATAAAGGGGGAACAAACATGATACGCCCAATTTTTACATTAACACAGTATATTTAAAGATAAAGCAATTATATGCAGATTTTAGTAGGGAGGAATGCTGTGCAGTACCGAGTCGAAGGATAAAGGCATTCTTTATTGCAGCCCTTCCAGCATCGTAAGCTGCTGTCTGATTCAACAATGAAGGACTGTGTTCCCAGGCTGGTTATTAGGTCACATTTCTTGGTAAAGGTCTGTTTGGATTGGCTGGATTTAGATAGTAGTTCTGGAATTTCTTTGGTGGGACGGCCTAGTTAGGAAAGAACTAACATTACTAGCATTTAGATAATGCCTTTCAAAACATCAGGACGTCCTGAAGTGCTCGAGAGCCAATGAGGTACCTTCTGAAGTGTAGTCGCTGTTGTAATGTAGGGAACACAGCAGCCAATTTGCGCACAGCAAGCTCCCACAAACAGCAATGTGATAAATGGCCAGATCTTCCGTTTTTAGTGTTGTTGGTTGAGGACACCAGGGAGAACTCCCCTGTTCTTCTTTGAAATGGCGGCGTTGCATCTTTTATGCGTGCCGAGAGGGCAAACGGGGCCTCGGTTTAAAGACGGCACCTTCAACAGTGCAGCACTCCCCGCGCCAGCCTAGGTTTTGCGCTCAAGTCTCTGGAGTGGGACTTGAACGGAGAGTGCGACCCACTGTGGACAGTTAACATAGTACCATTATTCAAGAAGGGTAGTAGGGATAAACCAGGAAATTACAGGCCAGTGAGCCTAACATCAGTGGTAGGGAAATTATTGGAAAAAATTCTGAGGGACAGAATTAGTCTCCACTTGGAGAGGCAAGGATTAATTAAGGATAGTCAGCATGGCTTTGTCAGGAGGAGATCATGTCTGACCAATTTGATTGAATTTTGAGAGGGGGTGACTAGGTGTGTGGATGAGGGTAGTGCAGTTGATGTAATCTACATGGGCTTCAGTACGGCTTTTGACAAAGTCCCGCATGGGAGACTGGTCAAGAAGGTAAGAGCCCATGGGATCCAGGGCAATTTGGCACATTGGATCCAAAATTGGCGTAGTGGCAGGAGGCAGAGGGTGATGGTCGAAGGTTGTTTGTGTGACTGGAAGCCTGTGTCCAGTGGTGTACTGCAGGGATCGGTGCTGGGTCCCTTGCTGTTTGTAGTGTACATTAATGATTTAGATATGAATGTAGGAGGTATGATCAGCAAGTTCGCAGATGACACGAAAATTGGTGGAGTGGTAAATAGCGAGGAGGGAAGCCTCAGGCTACAGGACGATATAGACGGGTTGGTCAGATGGGCAGAACAGTGGCAAATGGAATTTAATCCTGAAAAGTGTGAGGCGATGTATTTTGGGAGGACTAACAAGGCAAGGGAATACACAATGAATGGTAGGACCCTAGGAAGGACAGAGGATCAGAGGGACCTTGGTGTGCATGTACATAGATCCCTGAAGGCAGCAGGACAGGTAGATAAGGTGGTTAAGAAGGCATATGGGATACTTGCCTTCATTAGCCGAGGCATAAAATATAAGAGCAGGGAGGTTATGATGGAGCTGGACAAACCGCTAGTTAGGCCACAGCTGGAATACTGTGTGCAGTTCTGGTCGCCACACTATAGGAAGGATGTGATTGCATTGGAGAAGGTGCAGAGGAGATTCACCAGGATGTTACCTGGGCTGGAGCGCTTCAGCTATGAAGAGACTGGACAGGCTGGGGTTGTTTTCCTTAAGCATAGAGGGCTGAGGGGGGACCGGATTGAGGTGTACAAAATTATGAGGGGCATAGATAGGGTAGATAGAAAGGAACTTTTCCCCTTAGTAGAGGGGTCAATAACCAGGGGGCATAGTTTCAAGGAAAGGGGCAGGAGGTTTAGAGGGGATTTGAGGAAAAACTTTTGCACCCAGAAGGTGATTGGAATCTGGAACTCACTGCCTGAAAGGGTGGTAGAGGCAGGAACCCTCACAACATTCAAGAAGCATTTAGATGAGCACTTGAAACGCCATAGCATACAAGGCTACGGACCAAGTGCTGGAAAATGGGATTAGAATAGATAGGGCTTGATGGCCGGCGCGGATACGATGGGCCGAAGGGCCTCTTTCTGTGCTGTATAACTCTATGACTCTATGGCTGACACTTAAAAAAGGAGCCCCAAGGAACAAGTCTTTTTCTCAAGGGCGATCACCCAATAGTCGCAACAGTCAGTCGACCTGTTCCATGCAGTTGTGTTACCTTATGCATCACGTTAGACACTCCCGACTCACCCGGAACCATGTAATCTCCTGGGAGAGACAAAAAACCCGACACAAACTCAAGCCAATTAGGAGGAGGGGGGGCGGGGGGGGTGGTGGAATTCTGAAAAAATTCCTCTCCAACCCCTTTCGGTGATTTTGAAATGAGTCCAGGAGCCCACATTGACCTGGAGTTGTATTACAGGATACCATCCTCTTGTACAAGGTGATCTCCAGCCCAGCCAGAACAGGTCCAGCTCAACCCAGATTTGCAAACATTAGTTTTATATGTTCATTAAACATGGGCGGGGTTATTGACATATAAACTGGGGTAAATTATAATACACCCAGATTTCGCCGTGTTTGACCTGGTGCGTTAAACACCGAGGGGTCGTGGCTGCAGAATAAACCTAAGATGCCTTAAATCAACCGAAACCCTGAAAATAGCAGAAACAAGCTTTGACGGGACTATTCCCACAGTAAACAAACCAACCTTCCCAAAGTCGGTCGAACTTCTTCCTGGGGGCCAGACTCATTTGCCGGATCATGAAACGCTTCATAGTGCTTGAAGAGATCTTCTGCTGAAGCGTAAGACTTCATACACAGTGGGCAAATAAAACCCTGTTGAAGGAAAGTGGGCACAGAAATAAAGAGGTGGCCCATTTGCACGCACACACAAATACACAGCCATTCACACACACACACAAAACAGGTTCATTATTGGAAATGGGCAGTAAAGAAACGCAAGGGCTGCATGGCCAAATAGATCATGCCAGGCTCACAGGGTCACTGGGAAGGTCGGAGGATGAATGCAACGTTACTGCAACACTGAAGCATTGATTATCGCAGAAGCTGATGAATATTGCATGCTGTCTGTGCACAAGTGTTCATCCCTGGCCATTAGTGTACTACAGCCAGCTCTTTAAACAACAAGCTCTCTCCTGCCCGCCCCCCGCCCCCCCACCGCTCTCCCCTGACCGCCCCCCCCCCCCCCCCGCTCTCCTGACCGCCCCCCCCCCCACCCCACTCCACCCATGAACCCCCAAACTCCAAGGCCTTGATTTAAGGACGAGGGGGCAGTTAACGTGGAGCAGGGGGTAATTTACCCACACCTTTCCTGCCACCATCTGACCGACTGCAATTTTAACTTCCAGGGGGCAAGGATACCCGACCCCAAGCTGGCAGGGTCCCCTTTAAACATGCAGATCAGGCTCCGACAACTATTTTAACCCGAGGCCTAGGCAGGGAGAGCAGTGGGGGATTTCCCCCCTCGCCGCCCGCCCCCCCCAGGCCAAGCTGGAGTGATGGCCAGAAGAGAAGGCCCCAGTAAGGCAAGACTTGAAGGAGGGGCAGGAGTACTTCTCCGGGCCCCACAAGGAAACTTGGTCCCTCCCTTGCTTAACCGCCCACCCGCCCCAAACCGATCACGGGAACAGCCCCCCCCCCAACCACCTGACTGCCGGGGAGCGTTCTCGTGGGAATCCCCCCACTGCGACCTCCTGCCACCGAATTCCCACTCTCCTGCTCCCGTCCAGCGGCCAGGCTGTGACTCCCCGTCAGGAGTCGGAGCCCGAATATGGAAATGAGGCCCAGAAGTTAAAATGGATCCCAGCCAGGCCGCAAGCGAGAGGAACCAGTCGCGGAGGTCAGGCTGTTCAAAGCGGAGGGACAATGGCTCTCGGCTGAGCGACAGAGTGGCAAATGCCAAGGGCTGGAAGCAGGTCCCCCATCTCCTCAACTGGAGGGGAGGGGGAGTGAAGAATCAAAGCAAGGCCCAGAATCAGCACTGGGCCTCAAGTTCTACAATCAGCCACTTTTCCATTGAGACTACGAGTCGATGCCACTGAGTGAGGACTCCTGTATCGCCTGCCTGTCAAATACAACAACTTCCCGTTATTTATATGGCATTCTTAACGTAGTTAAATTGCCCCATGGTGCTACACAGGGGAGCTTTATCAAACAAAAAATTCCTCCTATTTTACATGGAAGTAGCGGCTTTCTTTCCCCTTATAACTCACAAAAGCTGCGCCTGCATCAGTGAGCTGCGTTAAACACTCCCCCCGAATTTCAACTCAAATACCGAGAGATTAGAATGAATGGCATAACAGTGCAGAAATATCCAATGAGGGGAGCAGGATGCATCTTGACTGCGACATTCCAATCAGTTCAGTCAGTGATCAAATTCATTCACAACCATCAACGTGCATTTATATAGCGCCTTTAATATAGCAAAAAGTCCCATTGCGCTTCACAGGAGCGATTATCAAACAGAACTCGACACCAGGCCACATAAGGAGATATTAGGACAGATGACCAAAAACTTGGTTAAAGAGGTAGGTTTTAAGGAGCATCTTAAAAAGGAGAGAGGGGCGGAGAGGTTTAAGGAGAGAATTCCAGAGCTTATGGCCTTGGCAGCTGAAGGCACGGCCACCAATGGTGGAGCGATTAAAATCGGGAATGCGCAAGAGGCCAGAATTAGAGAGACGCAGATATCTCGGAGGCTCGTGGGGCTGGAGGGGATTACAGAGATAGGGAGGGGCGAGGCCATGGAGGGATTTGAAAGTAAGGATCAGAATTTTGAAATAAAGAGGCGTTGCCAGACCGAGTGCCGATGACCAAAAACCAAAATTCGATCATTTACTCATAGATGAACCGTTTCCTGATCAGTATCATCATTCTCACCTTTAGAAACTGGCCTGGGAGCTAAAACGGAAACAGCTTGTCCTCACTACAGGCCTGTCCTCCAGTAAAAGGTCAAAACTGCGGAGTGGTGGACTTGACCAAGTGCTCTGATCACCCGAGGGGGAGCCGGGCTCAGCTGATCACCACTGGGCCAGCAGGCATTAGTTTTCCAAAAGGAAGACCCCGAGCAAAATTAGCTTCATGGCCACACCGGTCAACCAGCTCTCCAGCAGGAAATCGCCACGCCAAATCCTGTCATCACTCTCATGACCCTTCCACTGAAGCAACCGATAGTATTCTCGCTGGTGTGTGGAATATCTCATCATTCCACTTCTGTCAAACCTGCTCCTAACACCTTGGCTCAAAGATGCCCGTCGGGTCTGCCTCGTGTCAGAAGTTCTGCCCATCGCACCCGTTGTCTGGAGCACTTGGAAGCATCGCGAGCCAACTTTACCCCCGCTGGTTATTTCTGTCCGCTCAGTCTCTCAGCTGCTACACGCAACACCAGCCGCTGCCTCCCTGCCCGTCCAGTCCCATCAGCTGCTACCTCCCTGCCCGTCCAGTCCCATCAGCCGCTGCCTCCCTGCCCGTCCAGTCCCATCAGCCGCTGCCTCCCTGCCCGTCCAGTCCCATCAGCCGCTGCCTCCCTGCCCGTCCAGTCCCATCAGCCGCTGCCTCCCTGCCCGTCCAGTCCCATCAGCCGCTACCTCCCTGCCCGTCCAGTCCCATCAGCCGCTGCCTCCCTGCCCGTCCAGTCCCATCAGCTGCCAGCTCTCATCTTTTCATTGGACTCGCTGCTCCTCTCCAACTCCAACCTTGATGATTGTGGTGAAGATACTCCCTCTACTGTTGCACTCTGTCCAATGTGACGGTTTCTCCGAGCCAACATAGAAAAATAGGAGCAGGAGTCAGCCATTCGGCCCTTCGAGCCTGCTCCGCCATTCAGTATGATCATGGCTGATGCTCTATCTCAATACCATATTCCCGCTCTCTTCCCATACCCCTTGATGCCTTTTGTGTCTAGAAATCTATCTACTCCTTAAATATATTCAGTGACTTGGCCTCCACAGCCTTCTGTGGTAGAGAATTCCACAGGTTCACCACCCGCTGAGTGAAGAAATTTCTCCTCATCTCAGTCCTAAATGTCCTACCCCGTATCCTGAGACTGTGACCCCCTCGTTCTAGACCCCCCAGCCAGGGGAAACATCCTCCCTGCATCCAGTCTGTCTAGCCCTGCCAGAATTTTATACGTTTCAATGAGATCCCCTCTCATTCTTCTAAACTCTAGTGAATACAGGTAAGGAGACCAAAACTGCACACAGTACTCCAGGTGTACACCCTTGCTCCTGTACTCAAATCCTCTTGCAATGAAGGCCAACATACCATTTGCCTTCCTAACTGCTTGCTGCACCTGCATGTTTGCTTTCAGTGACTGGTGTACAAGGACACCCAGGTCCCTTTGTACATCAACATTTCCCAATCCATCACCATTTAAATAATACTCTGCCTTTCTGTTTTTCCTACCGAAGTGGATAACTTCACATTTATCCACGTTATACTGCGTCTGCCATGTATTTGCCCATTCACTCAACTTGTCTAAATCGCCTTGAAGTTTCTTTGCATCCTCCTCACAACTCACAATCCCACCTAGTTTCGTGTCGTCAGCAAACTTGGAAATATTACATTTGGTTCCCTCATCCAAATCATTGATATATATTGTGAATAGCTGGGGCCCAAGCACTGATCCCTGTGGTACCCCACTAGTCACCGCCTGCCACCCCGAAAAAGACTCATTTATTCCTACTCTCTGTTTCCTGTCTGTTAACCAATTTTCAATCTATGCCAGTATATTACCCCCAATGTGCTTTAATTTTGCACACTAACCTCTTATGTGGGACTTTATCAAAGGCCTTCTGAAAATCCAAATACACTGGTTCTCCCTTATTTATTCTACCAGTTACATCCTCAAAAAACTCCAGTAGGTTTGTCAAACACTATTTCCCTTTCATAAATCCATGTTGACTTTGTCTAATCCCGTTGATATTTTCTAAGTGTTCTGTTATCACATCCTTTATAATAGACTCTACCATTTTCCCTACTACTGATGTTAGTCTGTAGTTCCCGGTCTTCTCTCTCCCTCCTTTTTTTAAATAGTGGAATTACATTTGCCACCCTCCAATCTGCAGGAACTGTTCCATAATCTATAGAATTTTGGATGACAACCAATGCATCCACTGTTTCCATGGCTACCTCTTAGTACTCTGGGATGCAGATCATCAGGCCCTGGGGATTTATCAGCTTTTAGTCCCATTAATTTCTCCAGCACTATTTTTTTACTAATACTAATTTCCTTTAATTCCTCCTTCTCACTAGACCCTTGGTTCCCTAGCATTTCTGGGAAGTTATTTGTGTCCTCTTCCATGAAGACAGAACCAAAGTATTTGTTTAATTGCTCAGCCATTTCCTTGTTCCCCATTATAAATTCTCCCGTTTCTGACTGTAAGGGACCTACATTTGTCTTCACTAATCTTTTTCTTTTTATACTTACTTGTAGAAGCTTTTACAATCTGCTTTTATGTTCCTTGCAAGTTTACTCTCATACTCTATTTTTCCCCTCTCAATCAATCTCTTGGTCCTTTTTTGCTGAACTCTAAACTGCTCCCAATCCTCAGGCTTGCTACTTTTTCTGGCAACTTTATATGACTCCTCTTTAGATCTAATACTAACCTTAATTTCTTTTGTTAGCCATGGTTGGGCCGCTTTTCCTTTTGTGTTTTTGCGCCAGAAAGAAATGTATAACTGTTGCAATTCATGCATTCATTCCTTAAATGTTAGCCATTGCCTATCCACCGTCATGCCTTTTAATGAAGCTCCCCAATCTATCATAGCCAGGTCACTCCTCATACCATCGTAGTTTCCTTTGTTTAGATTTAGGACCCTAGTTTCGGATTGGACTTCTTCACTTTCCATTTTAATGAAGAATTCCATCATGTTATGGTCACTCTTCCCTAAAAGGACCCCGCACAACAAGATTATTAATTAACCCCTTCTCATTGCACAATACCCAATCTAGGATTGCCTGTTCCGTAGTTGATTCTTCAACATACTGGTCTAAAAAACCATCTCGTACACACTCCAGGAATTCATCCTCCACAGTATTATTGCTAATTTGGTTTGGCCAGTCTATATGTAGATTAAAGTCACCCATGATTACTGTAGTACCCTTGTTACATGCATCTCTAATTTCCTGTTTGATGCCATCCCCTACATTACCACTACTGTTTGGAGACCTAGAGACAACTCCCACCAATGTTTTCTGCCCCTTGGTGCTTCTTAGCTCCACCCAGACTGATTCTACATGTTGATTTTCTGAGCCAATATCCTTTCTCACTGTTGCTCTGATTTCATCCTTTACTAGCAAGGCCACCCCACCTCCTTTTCCTTTTTGCCTGTCCTTCCTAAATATTGAATATCCTTGGATATTCAGCTCCCAGCCTTGGTCACCCTGCAGCCATGTGTCCGTAATCGCAATTATATCGTATCCGTTTACATCTATTTGTGCTGTTAATTCGTCTACCTTATTACGAATGCTTCGTGCATTCAGATACAGTGCCTTTAGATTTGTCTTTTTGACATTTTTAGACATCTTAACATTTTTTTGTACTATGGCCCTATTTGTCTTACTACCATTTTTTCCTTACCCAGACCCTATTTGTTAGTGCACTCCTTTGTTTGTACACTCTGTCCCTTCCTGACACAATCTGGTTATCCTTACCCCAATCACTTTCTTGCACTGCTTCCTTGTCTTTTCTCTTTAGCATTCTAGATTTCTCTCCACCGGGACCCTCCCCCCACTTATTTAGCATATGTTGGATGCTCCACGCTCTGGTTTCCAACAACAACTTGCATTTATATAGCGCCTTTCGAATGAGACGTTAATCAGAGGCCATGTCTTCCCTCTTAGGTAAAAGATCCCATGGCACTATTTCAAAGAAGAGCAGGGGAGTTCTGCCAATACTTATCCCTCAACCAACAACACAAACAGATTATCTGGTCATTATCACAATGCTGTTTGTGGGGTCTTGCTGCGAGCAAATTGGCTGCCGTATTTCCTACATTACAGTGACTACACTCGAAAAGTACTTCATTGGCTGTAAAGCGCTTTGGGTGGTCCCAAGAGGCGCTATACAAATGCAACTCTCTCTTTCTTTAACATGGTAAAACATCTCAAGGTGCTCACGGGAGCATTATCAAACTAAATTTGATAGCGAGCCACGAAGAGACATTAGGACAGGTGACCAAAAGCTTGGCCAAAGAGGTAGATTTTAAGGAGCATCTTAAAAGGAAGAGAGAAAGCGAGGGCTGGAGTGGTTTAGAGAGGGAATTCCAGAGCTTAGGGCCTAGGCAACTGAAGGCACAGCCGCCAATGGTAGAACAAAGGAAATCGGGGATGCGCAAGAGGTCAGAATTGGAGGAGCGCAGAGATCTCGGAGGTTTGTAGGGTTAGAGGAGATTAGAGATAGGGACTCCAGTAAGAACTCCAGTCCTGATGGCATCCCTCCCTTCTCAAGATATGTGCCTCTAAATTTACCCCTCTTTGTACAATCTCTTCTATTCCTTGCCCGATTGTCTTCCTCTTTGGAAATTTCTTCACACCATCCTACCCTTAAGAAAGGTGATCCCTCTTGCCTTTCAAACTAGCAGCCAATTCCCCTTCTGTCACTTCTTTCTAAAGTTATAGAAGTTGCTGTTATCCAACACTGAAGTCCTGGAGCAAGACATGATGACTAGTGTAGGTTTCAGCACACCCAGTCCACTAGAGACCGTTGCCTACACTATACATCTCCAGTACTCTGCTCCTGAACACACTGGTGAATCATACCTCAGTGTCTTGGACATCTGGAAAGCCTGTGGTAATGCCCCTGGGCACATGCACTTCATAACACTTTACCATCAAATGGCCTCTCACCAATACTGTTCACAGGTCTCCCAAGTCCCTCTCAAATCACTCTGTGCAGTTAATGGATCATCTGACTTTCTTTGTTAACTCAGGCCTTTCCCACTACACTCTCTCCTGCTCACTCAGTAAAAATCCTCTCCACTCTTTTGCAATTGATTGCCTCTGATCTTAATGCTAATGCAATGCTCACAGCCCTCAATCCTCTGATCATGCAATGGCAGAATCATTACCTCTTGATCTCATGTCCCTCAACAGGACAGTGGAAAGCGTCAGAGTTTATGCAGGTTTCTCGGAAGCCTAACTCGTTGTTGCCATCTTCGATTAATTCTGGCTCAAGTCTTTCTACATGCATCAACATTCGTGGCCTTACAATCTTCTCTGACCTTGTGGATTCCCCACGTATCCTCCATTGCTAAAGCTGCTTCTTACAAACTGTTTCCTATACCTTGCCAAACATTTCTTCTTCCCTTAACAATACAACTCTGTGAAGCCCAACTCTGTGCAAGACTTGAATACTGCTCCTAATCTAGGGAGGCTCTTCCAACACTGGTCCCCCATTTCTGGACAGTCTACAACTAAAAAAGCTAGCCTGATGACCAAGCCTTTTCTCATCTCTAACCTTTCTCTTAACCAATTAAAGCCTTTCTCCGTCACCACCAATGTCACTGCTCTTCTGAACTTTCCTCTCTTTCCTCCGAAACCCCGAATACTCCATTCTCTTCACATCCCACGGTTTTGAAGTCAAGACTCATTGTAGAAAGTGCAACGAGGCCACTGGGCCCATCAATCTCATTACACCCAGAGTCCATGAATAATTGACCTAGCATGGATTCCCTCCAAGTTGGCTTATGGGAGATCCATACAAGTTGAGTGAAGAATTGCAATTAACAAGATGTTCAATGCCCCATGGAAGGGTACAGAGGGGAAAAGTAGCAGCAATTCAGCCACTGAATGGTACGAGGATGTGGATCCAACACCTCAAAGAGTATTAATCTCCTTCCCTACCGACCCTGAAAATAAGGATCAAGCAACACTGTCAATCCCTCTTCTCTACAGAGCTTATTTTTGATTGATTTTTTTCAGGAGCTCCTATAAACTGGGTCTTTGAAGACAGCAATTGTAGCTTCTAATAATTATAGTCCAGTTATGGGGGGGGGGAAGGGCATTCTCGTGGATATTCTGCGGGATGTTACCATTGAACATCTGAAGTACACTGTTATAATAGAGAGCAGTCAGCCTTGGCTTTGTAATGAATAGGCCAAGCTTTACAAACCTTGAGCAATTATCTCAGCGAGTGAACAAGGTTAAATCTAATAGATGTAGTTATGTCAGAGAAAACCTGTGTGCTACTTTTCTGAATAGAATTTTAGACTCAAATTAAAAATTGGCTCTTACTTTTTCCTGACTCTGTGACCAGGATATAGTCCATACACAAAACCATCCAAAGACTATCCAGTTTCTATTACCAAACAGCTGTCTACAGGAGAGCATGCAGATTGTTTGATACGCAATACAGCAACTACACTTTAAGCACTACTGCAGTAGAGCACCCTTTATTGCATCAGTCTCAAATTTTAGTTTACCATCTAAGACATACTTGTGCCTCTGTGTGTGGGGCTGTCAATCACTGACATGTTCTGTGTATATTTTCTGAGTTCTTCCCCAAATGCAATTTATTATTCTCTAGCCAGGAGGGTGGAATGGGACTATTCTCTCTCGAGTTTAGAAGAATGAGAGGTGATCTCATTGAAACATGCAAGAGTCTTAGAAGGCTTGACAGGGGAGATGCTTTGAGGCGGTTTCTCCTGGCTGGAGAGTCTAGAACCAGGGGTCACAGTCTCAGGATAAGGGCTCGGCCATTTTAGGACAGAGATGAGGAGAAATTTCTTCACTCAGAGGGTTGTGAATCTTTGGTATTCTCTACCCCAGAGGGCTGTGGATGCTCAGTCGTTGCGTATATTCAAGGCTGAGATCGATAGATATTTTGGATACCAAGGGATATGGAGATCGGGCGGGAAAGTGGAGTTGAGGTCGAAGATCAGCCATGATCTTACTGAATGGCGGAGCAGGCTCGAGGGGCCGTATGGCCTACTCCTGCTCCTATTTCTTATGTTCTTAAAGGGGATAATTGAATTAGGGGCCCGTTAATGGGTATTTTTAATCATCAGACTCTAAAAGGACATTACTGATGGTTTCCGTTATGATCAGATAGCAGAATTAGCAGTCCAGGAGTTCACACCTCAAGTGGTAAAAATGGTTAATATCTTTCTTAATTCCCTTAACATTGAAAAGTCCCATATAATCTTCAAACAAGCCCGCTTCCAACATCAAGAGAGAAATGAGACAGCAGTCCTGGAGTCCTCAATTCACTGATTTCAACCATCTATCAAGTCAAAGAGGGGAGTCAAATCAGGAAGGGTGCTGTGGTGTCACTGTCAATGTTACTTTTCATCAGACACTCAGTCAAGTGCTACTGACAAGAACCAAGAATTATGGCTCTTTCTTACTTTAGACCAATGGTCGACTCTTAACCGCTTTCTGAACGGCCGAGCAAGCCACTCAGTTATGTCGAACCGCTACCCAGCGGTTCAAGGTGGCAGTCCACCACCACCTTCAAGGCAACGAGGGATGGGCAATAAACGGCAGCCTTGCTAGTGACGCCCACATCCCGCGAGTGAATAAAAGAAAGTTCACAATAACAACAGAAAACGCTGGAAAAACTCAGCAGGCCAGGCAGCATCCGTGGAGAGAGAAAGAGAGTTGACGTTTCAGGTCGATGACCTTTCACAGCTCTTCCCAGTTCTGATGAAAGGTCATCGACCTGAAACGTCAACTCTCTTTCTCTCTCCACGGATGCTGCCTGGCCTGCTGAGTTTTTCCAGCGTTTTCTGTTGTTATTTCGGATTTCCAGCATCTGCAGTATTTTGCTATCGTAAAAGAAAGTTCACGTCTGGTCTAAGTCAAGTATTGTCCTGTTAGGTTCTTGCTCTATTTTTTGGCTACTGTGCAACTGTCTTCTTTGTAAATAAACTTGACTTAATAGTTTTAGCCTGAAGGAAACAGTCTAGTACTTACCACCTTTGAGTGGACAGCAGAGTGGGCATTGGTGGTCTTCAGTCCATTATTCCACAATAAAAGGGTGCTCATTTGCAATCTATTCCACTTACAATTCACAAGCGGATACAAGTATCAGCTCATGGGATTGGTTGCTAACGGAAACTACCATTTATCTGTGAATGCAAGGTAAAGGCATTGGACAGAAGCCCAAAGCATAACCGTAGTTTACCTGGATTTTCAAACAGCAAAGTTCCTCATGTGAGGCTAGTAGGGAAGACCAAGATACTTGGAACAGATTGCAAATTGTCCATATGGATTCACAACTGGCGAGAAACAAGAGACAGAGGGTGACGATCAAGGGCAACAGCTTTGCCTCAAACAGAGTAACCAACGGTGTAAAGAGTCTGTCTGGGACCCCTGTGCAGAATATTTGACGATACGGAACAGGGCACTTGATTGCTCCCTTTCTCACACATAAGAACATAAGAAGCAGGAGTAGGCCATTCGGCCCTTCAAACCTGCTCCGCCATTCAATGAGATCATGGCTGATCTTCTGCCTCAACTCCATTCACCGGCCCTATCGCCATATTCCTTGATGCCCTTACTAGTCAGAAATCTATCGACTTCTGTTTTGAATATACCCAATGACTGAGCCTCCACAGCCCTCTGGGGTAGAGAATTCCAAAGATTCACCACCCTCTGTGAAGGAATTTCTTCTTATCTCAGTCCTGAATGGCCTACCCTTTATCCTGAGGCTGTGGTCCCTGGTTCTAGACTCCCCAGCCAAGGGAAACATTCTCCCAGCATCCATCCTATCCAGCCCTGTAATAATTTTGCATGCTTCAATGAGATCCCCTCTCATTCTTCTGAATTCAAGAGAATACAGGCCTAGTTTACTCAATCTCTTCTCATACGACAGTCCCGCCATCCCAGGAATCAATCTCGTGAACCTTCGTTGCACTCCCTCTATGGCAAGAATATCCTTCCTTAGGTAAGGAAGCCAAAATTGTACACAGTACTCCAGGTGTGGTCTCACCAAGGCCCTATATAATTGGAGTAAGACTTCTTTACTCCTGTACTCAAATCCTCTTGTAATGAAGGCCAGCATACCATTTGCCTTCCTAATGGCTTGCTGCACCTGCACATTCACTTTCAGTGACTCATGTGCAAGGACACCCAGGTCCCTTTGAACATCTGCATTCCCCAATCTTTCACCATTTAGGAAATACTCTGCCTTTCTGTTTTTTCTACCAAAGTGGATAACTTCACATTTATCCACATTATAATCCATCTGCCATGTTCTCACCCACTCACTGAGCCTGTCGAGATCCCCTTGAAGCCTCTTCACGCCCTCTTCACAACTGACACTGCCACCTAGCTTTGTGGCATCAGCAAATTTGGAAATGTTACATTTAGTCCCCTCATCCAAATCATTGATATAGATTGTGAATAGCTGGCGCCCAAGCACCGATCCATGTGGTACCCCACTAGTCACAGCCTGCCATCCTGAAAAAGACCCGTTTATCCCTACTCTTTGTTTTCTGTCTGTTAACCAATTCTCAATCCATGATAGTATATTACCCCCAATTCCATGTGCCCTAATTTTGTTCAACAACCTCTTGTGTGGGACCTTATCAAAGGCCTTCTGAAAATCCAAATACACCACATCTACCAGTTCCCCTTTATCTACTCCACTAGTTACATCCTCAAAGAACTCCAATAGGTTTGTCAAACAGGATTTCCCTTTCATAAATCCATGTTGACTCTGCCCAATCTTACTATTAGTTTCTAAGTGCCCAGTTATTGCATCCTTTATAATAGATTCCAGCATTTTCCCAACTACTGATGAGGCTAACAGGTCTGTAGTTCCCCGCTTTCTCTCTCCCTCCTTTCTTAAATAGCGGGGTTACATTTGTTTATTGCATATTCTTTGAGGTAGGGTGACCAAAACTGTGTGCCATACTCCAGAACTAGCCTCACCACGGACCTGTAAAACGTGTACTAACTTGTCCTCCAATATCTTGCAGATCCACAAGAGTTTTAAAAAAAAAACAAATTGCCTTGTTGATAAACACTTTACACGAAACCGATGCTTTCTAGGTGCAATCGGTGATCCTGTCCAAATCTCTCTTTCCCAACCCCCACCGCTACATCCTCTAACAGTAATGGAGGGAGGAGAACCCTCCCTTAAAACAATGAATCAGCCAAGCTTCTGAACAGCCCTGAATGCGGGCAGAAGGACAGTTCTGCCTTTAACAACATCGCTGCATTCTCCTCACCGTTCCTCGAAACACAGGGAACGTTAGCGGCGGTTGTGAGTTTTCTGGCCACAGACACAAGAGTTGGAATCACTGATCTAGCATTTTGCACGACTTCCCCCCCGTGAGCCTAAACTTCCTTATACAGAGCTCAAAATAATTAGTCCGACACCTGCACAGCCTTTCAAATCGACATGACCTGTTGGTCTTGTAGATCAGGCTCGAGGGGCTGAATGAATGGCCTACTCCTGTTCCTATGTCTGCTCCGAGGTGCTTTCATTTCCTGTCCCTCCTCACACAACACAACAGGCAGAAAAAAAAAACTAGCTGGAAAACTTCAAGCAACCCATCAGTGGTAATGAAACCAGACAAACCACAACTTAGAGTGCTGCTGTCGGAAGGCTTTTAAAATGTCAGAATATGGCTGACCTATTTAGGTTAAGTGGACCCATTCCCTAGTAACTGTCTACATTGCTGTTTCTAGTTCATTGCTGGCGGTCATCAGAACATGCAGAGTTGCGTAGATATTGCAAACGGACGGCAAAATTACCAGCAGGCTAAATATCTGCCCCCACTGTAGTTAATAAAGGACACAAACTCCAAAACTACCAAGAGTTTCAAAAAAAGTCTTAACTGGTGAACGCTGGCGAGATGGTCCAACGTTACCACACATTATTCAGTTCTCTTCCATACTGACCATAAGAGTTGTGAAACACATTTAAGTGTTGCAATCTTCTCCATCTGACTTGGGTATTTCCCCGTTCTATTAAATCTGCGCTGCTCACTATGCGGAGTGGGGGGGGAGGGGGGGAGGATTTATTCCTTGCACCGTTAATTCTCGGATCACTCAAATTACTGCCGCCCCCGTTTAGGTTCAATATTCAGGTCACTAATCTTCACTCTTCCATTGCATCCACTCAAACAGGGATAATGCCGCCATTGAGTGTTCCACTACGTGCCAAAAAAGAAACAGGAAACTAGAGCAGCACCACCCTGTTGCACACTCAAGGTTTGGCAGTGTCGCTCAAAGCCACCGAGGGACCCAAAAACTGCCCAACCTCCTCCCAGCAACCTCAGCAGCCCAACAGACAACAATGTTAGAATCAGAGCCTTTTCGGGTCAGCTCGTTGAAGTAGAGACTGTGATATGGGGTGGTGGAGGGAGAGAACAAGGAGTCTTTTATGGTCAAAAATACGCTTTGCGTGTGTCACAAACTCACAATGCATTTTATTCATCTTCTGGGCGTCTTCAAAAGTGGAAAAAAAAAATCGATTTCTGTTTCTGCTCCATAAAAGATTGTGAAAATCTAAGAGTCAAAAGGTTACGGGAAGGACGGTCTAAAGCCACTGATGGTCCAGGACATAGCAGTTTGTCCAAGAAAAATGGAAGTTGCGGAGAAGGCTGAAGTTTGGTGAAAATCCACGCAGTCGTTTTAAGTTGTTGAGGGAATAATCCAGCTCTCAGATGTGGGCGTAGAGAGTCGGATTTACATAGTGTGAAGTGGAGCATACCCTCATTGGCACAGCCTACTGATACACTGGCGTGCAGTGTAACAGGGCAGCAGGGCACAGGCTTGCATACAGAATACCAGAGAGATTAAAGAAACAGGCCATTCGGTGTTGGTGTTTATGCTCCGCACGAGCCTCCTCTTGTCCTACTTTCTCTAACCCAATCAGCACACCCATCCTATTCCTTTCTCCTTCGTGTTTATCTAGCTTCCCTCAAATGCATCTGTACTGTTCACCTCAACCACTCCCTGTGGTCGCAAGTTCCACATTGTCACCACTCTCTGGGTAAAGTTTTCTCCAAAATTCCCTGTTGGATTTTTTAGTGACTAGCTTATATTGATGACCCTTAATTTTGGACTCTCACAAGTGGAAGCAGCTTCTCTATGTTTACCTCATCGAATCCCTTCATAATTTTAAATGCCTCTATCAGGCCACCTCTCCGCCTTCTCTTTTCTAGAGAAAAGAGCTCCAGCCTGTTGAGCACTTCCTGACAGTTGTAGCCTCTCAGTTCTGGTATCATCCTCGTGAATCTTTTTTTGCACCTTCTCCAGTGCCTCTATAGGCAATGGCACAGTAATTAAAATAACACGACACAAATTCAAAAAAGTCTCCATTACATGAAACCATTCCTTCACTAAATACTTAACAATAAATATGACGGCCAGCTCATTGTTTGGACGAACTTTGAGCCCAACAACCACTGCTACAGAGAGAGGATGTCAACACTTTCAGATTTTTGAATTGATGTACATTTTTGGCAAGACAGATGGCTGGAGTTTCCCTGCTGACAGGAACAATTTGTTTTCGGATGAAGGAACAAAGGCTCAAAAAAAAATGGAACTTATGTCATACACCACAAATTGGTAAACACACCAATTCTTCTCAACGAAGGCGGAGGCAACCAGAATTCTGCCTTCTATCTAGTTTTAACAATCGAGACCAACAGCAGATGGGTTTTCAATGGCTGTTGTGGTGGGTTTTTACATCATCATTTGAAGTATTGTGTGGCAATTTCCCACACACAGGCACATCAAGTCAGTTTTCTTCATACTTAACTAGAGCTTCAAAGCTAGAGGTCATAAGACTGAGATATCGTCACTGCTTTCCACCCTCGGCCTCTGCACCGATGATTTCAACCTCCACCTCCACTCATCATGCCCTCTCTCCTCGGAGTTCACTGCCCTCCTATCCGCCCTTAATCTCTCCCTCCATATAAACCCCCTACTCATATTCACGGCCACCCCTCAACCTCACAAGCTCATGTGGCCTCGCTACTCCCATCATGTCAATCGCAGATAAGGTCATCTCTGACCGCTTCCTCGTATCGCTCTCCACCCACATCCTTACTTCCTTCTGTGTCCAACCCTGGTAAAAAAATCTCCCCAAGTCACTTACAATGGCACTTTCCAAGTTCCAAACTGTCTAGCCTTTGGCCCTCCAGTCACCATGACATTTCTGCAGCTACCGATCTGCTCAACCACACCCTCACTACCACCTTTGATGCCCTTATCCTCGTTAAAACCATTACTCTCTCACCCTGGCAAGGGACGCAGATTGGAACGTTCATGGCAGACAACTGGTTTAGCCATTCGTCGTCAGATCTGGCTGGACCACATAAAGCACCATCAAGCCCTGCTCTCCTCGGCCAAAACTGCTCACTATTCCAGGATCATCCTGAAATGCAACGATAACCCCCCGGCTTCTCTTCTCCACTACAAACCACCTTCTTCAACTCCTCTCCCTGCCTCCTCCACCCTCACCTCCAACGTGAAGTGTGAGGAATACATGGACTTTTGTCACTAAGATAGCGACCATCCGATCAGCTGCCTCCCTCCCTTCCCCTAGCCCACCAGGCCAAAGTTCCCCTGAGGAGCCTCCCTGAACTCGCATCTTTCTCCAGTTTATCTCATATCTCCACTCATGCCCTCTCCGAGCTCACCTTGTCCACGAGATCTACCTCCTGCTCCCTCAACCATATTCCCACTAAACTGCTGACCACCCAACTTCTCTTCCTGCCCGCCATGGTAGTTGATATTTTTAACGGTTCCCTCTCCTCGGGTACTGTCCCCCTTCCCCTTCGAATGTGCTGTCATCACCCTTCTCCTCAAAACACCCACCCTTGAACCCTCCGTCCTTGCAAACTACCACCCCATCTCCAACCTCCCTTTCCTCTCCAAAGTCCTTGAACGTGTTCTCGCCTCCCAAATCCGTGCCCACCTTTCCCGGAACTCCATGTTTGAATCCTTCCGAATCAGGAGCCACAGTACTGAAACGACCCTTATTAAAGTCACGAATGACATCCTAGGTGACTGCGACTGTAGTGAGCTATCCCTCCTCGTCCTTCTCGACCTGTCTGCAGCCTTTGATAAAGTTGACCATGCCATCCTCCTCCAACGCCTCTCCTCTGCTGTCCAGCTGTGTGGGACTGCACTCGCCTGGTTCCATTCTTATCTATCCAGTCGTAGCCAGAAAATCACCTGCAATGGCTTCTCTTCCTGCTCCCGCACCGTTACCTCTGGAGTCCCCCAATGATCTATCCTTGGCCCCCTCCTATTTCTCATCTACAAGCTGCCCCTCAGCGACATCATCCGAAAACACGTCAGGCTCCACATGTACGTTGATGACACTTAGCTCTACCTCACCACCACCTCTCTTGACCCCTTCACAGTCTTTAAATTGTCACACTGCTTGTCCGACATCCAGTCTTAGATGAGCAGAAATTTCTTCCAACTAAATATTTGGAAGACCGAAGCCATTGTCTTTGGTCCCCGCCACAAACTCCGTCCCCTAGTCACCGACTCCATCCCTCTGTCTGAGGCTTGGTTTCGTATTTGACCCCGAGATGAGCTTCCAACCACATATCCACTCCATCACCAAAACCACCTACTTCCACCTCCGTAACATCGCCCGACTCCGCCCCTGCCTCAGCTCATCTGCTGCTGAAACCCTCATCCATGCTTTTGTTACCTCTAGACTTGACTATTCCAGCGCTCTCCTGGCCGGCCTCCCATCTTCCACCCTCTATAAGCTTGAGGTCATCCAAAACTCTGCTGCCCCGTATCCTAACTCGCACCAAGTCCCGTTCACCCATCACCCCCTGTGCTCGCTGACCTACATCGGCATCCGGTCCGGCAACGCCTCGATTTTAAAATTCTCATATGTTGTTTCTAATCCCTCCACGGCCTCGCCCCTCCCTACCTCGCCCCTCCCTACCTCGCCCCTCCCTACCTCGCCCCTCCCTACCTCTAACCTAGTCCAGACCTAAAACCTGACAAGATCTCTGCGCTCCTCCAATTCTGGCCTCTTGAGCATCCCCGATTTTAATCGCTTCACCATTGGTGGCTGTGCCTTCAGCTGCCTGGGCCCTAAGCTCTGGAATTCCCTCCCTAAACCTCTCCGCCTCTCTCTCCTCCTTTAAAACCCTCCTTAAAACCGACCTCACTTGTCCTAATAGCTCCTTATATGGCTCAGTGTCAAAATTTGTTTGATAATGCTCCTGTGAAGCTCCTTGGAACGTTTTACTACATTAAAAGGCGCTATATAAATATAAGTTATTATCAAAATCCACTCCAGAACATAATCTAGGCTGATACTCCAGTGCAATGGGCTGCTGCTGGAGGTGGCAATGGTATACACAGAATCTTACAGCATAGAAGGAGACCACTGTGTCTGTGCCAGCTCTTTGAAAGAGCTATCCAATTAGTCCCACTCTTCCCCATAGCCCTGAAAATTTTCCTTTTCAAGTACACATCCAATTCCTTTTTGAAAGTTACTGTGACCTATAAAGTTACCTTGCAGGCAGTGCATTCCTGATCATAACAACTCACTGCATAAAAAAGTTTTATCATCTCCCCTCTGGTTCTTTTGCCAACTACCTTCAATCTATATCCTCTGGCTACAGAGTGTGGCTGATCTTTTGCCAACAAAATGGGAATTTACTTTGGCAGAGATGTTAAACCAAGGCCCGAAAGCTCAGCAGGAAGTTCTCCATGTCCTGGCCAACATACCTCCCTCAACCAACACAACCAAAAAAAACACAAATGAATTGGACATTCATCTGATGTTTGTTCGTGGGACCTTGCTGTGCACAAAATCACTGCTGTGTTTGCCTGCACGATAGTCACTGTACATCTAAATACTTCAGCGTAAATGTAGAGCTTTTAAGAAATTTGACACCTGATGAGGTACTATGGGAGTGGAATCTCTTTACTTTTATGGGACTTTAGCTGAAAGAAAGAAAAACGAAAAAGACAGACTTGCATTTCTGTAGCGCCTTTCACCACCTCAGGACATCCCAAAGCGCTTTACAGTCACTGATGTACTTTTGAAGTGTAGTCACTGTTGTAATGTAGGACTTTGTTTTAGTGATGTTGGTTGAGGGATAAATATTGGCCAGGACACTGGGAAAACTCCCCTACTCTTCTTCGAAATAGTGCCACAGGATCTTTTACGTCCACTTGAGAGAGCAGACGGAGTCTCAGTTTAACGTCTCACCCGAAAGACGGCACCTCCGACAGTGCAGCACTCCCTCAGCACTGCACTGGAGTGTCAGCCTGGATTATGTGCTCAAGTCTCTGGAGTGGGGCTTGAACCCACAACCTTCTGACTCAGAGGTGAGAGTGCTGCCCACTGAGCCACGGCTGACACTGACATGAGATGGAAGTGAATGGACTATCACCATATCGAACATCAGGATTCACATTGCTAATCTCATTGCCCCCTTCAGTTCCCAAACACTGCTGAGCAAAACCTGCCGGAACAGTTGATTGACACAAGCATGGATGTCAAACATTGGAAGCAAAACCTTTGAATCAATACCCTTATGGATGAGATTCATACGTGCAGTTTAAACAGTAGCTCCAGCATAATGGCAGAACCCATTTTGTGACCAGCGTCTTATCAGCCGTTATAGGATGGAACATAGGAAGAGCAATAGGCCATTCAGCCCATCGAGCCTGTTCTACCATTCAACTAGATCATGGCTGACCTGTACTGCAACTCCATTTAACCCGCCTATCATCCATACCCTTGAACACCTTTGCCGAACAAAAATCTATCCTTCTCAGTTTTGAAATTTTCAACTGACCACCAGCCTCAACAGCTTTTCCGGGGAGTGAATTCCAGATTTCCACTACACGGACGTCACCCCTGAATGGCCGAGATCTCATTTTACGATTCTGCCCCCATGTTCTGGACTCCCCCTCCATCTATCTACCCCATCAAATCCTTTGATCATCTTAAACACCTCAATTAGATCTGACCACCCCTTCCCTCCACCAATCCTCAGCTCATCACTGGAATCATAGAAACTTACAGCAGAGAAGGAGGCCATTCGGCCCGCCGTGCCTGTGCTGGCTCTTTGAAAGAGCAGTCGGGCTTAGTCCCACATCCCCGCTTTTTGTCCGTAACCCTGTGAGTTCCTCATCCTCCAGAACCCGTCCAACTCCCTTTTAAAATTATTGATGGAATCAGCTTCCACCACCTTTACAGGTGGAGCGTTCCAGATCCCAACAACACTGAGTGAAAAAAATTCTCATCTCCCCTGTAGATCTTTTGCCAGTGAATTTAAATCTATGACCTCTGGTTATTGACCCACTCGCCAGAAAGAATAGTTTTTCTCTCTCTACTCTATCAAAACCTCTCATCATCTTGTAAACTTCTATTAGGTCACCTCTTAACCTTCTCTCTTCCAAGGAGAACAGTCCTAACTTTTCCAACCTCTCCTCATAACTGAAGTCCCTCATCCCTGGTAACATCCTGGTAAACCTCCTCTGTGCCCTTTCTAAGGCCTTTACATCTTTCCTGAAGTGTGTGCCCAGAATTGTCCACAATACTCCAACTGAGGCCTAACTCGTGAGTAATAAAGTTCGAGCATGATCTCTTTGCTTTTATATTCTATTCCTCTATTTATAAACCCAAGTAACCCACATGCTTTTTAAGGATTTGTGTACATGGACACCAAGGTGTCTCTGTTCATCTACACTTTTCAAAATCGTGCTATTTACAGTACACTGTCTTTCCATATTAGTCCTCCCAAAGTGCATCACTTCACACTTCTCGTATTGCACTCCATCTGTCCTGCTTCTGGCCCATTTCACCATCCTGTAGCCTACAACTATCCTCACCATGATCTACTACATTGCCAAGTGGAAGGTGCACTAAAGGGACCAATTCTTTCTGCTTCCATTTAGCATCTCTCTGATGACCAAATCTGAGAGGCTGCCACGTGGGTAATTGTGGGCACAAGCCCACGCCCTACTGTTGCATTAAACACTACGGCAGGGCACGTTCCTCGGTTGAAGAATCCCAGCGACACCTTCCCTTGCACCAATTATTAAGCCAATCAACGGTCTTATCAAACAGCGAAGGAGAGAGAGGTTTTGCAATATACCGCCATGCTGGCATAAAGCGTGCTCCACCACAGAGAAAAGCCAGCTTCCCCCCGCTTACTGCAGAAAAACAAAAAACAAAAAAGCAGGACGACTTTCACGTCAGAAAGAAAACCCGCCACCACTTCACAAACCATCACCCACCCAGAGAGAATTCAAACAAAAAGCAACCCACACTAACGGCTGTTTCTGGATTAAGCTGCTCCTGTTTCGCCCTGTCTGTCACAGTGTGCTCGTTCCGGTCATGCTCATACAGCTCAGTTGGCGTTAGATACGATTGCATACAGATTGGACAGATGAACCCCTGGAAAAAGTGTTAACTTTCAGAGTTATATCTGTTATTAAGAGCAAGATCAAGCACAAAATCTAACTGAAAGCGAGACACACACGCACACACACAAAACGCACAGAGAATTTTGACCGCGCTGGATAACCAGATGGAACTCTTGTATAATTGCCCAGGCCTGCTAAAAATAGCTTGAGATGAATATTTTCATTGCCCCTGATCGTCCAATGAAGGAGCAGCACGTGTTTATGTTTACTGTCTATATCACGGACAGATTGGAGAGGAAATAGTACCATATTAGATAGGACCTTACTAAGAAGGACTATGAGGAATACAAAGACAGGTTTGGAATGCATGTATGTAAACGCACAAAGTGTGGTGAATAAGGTTGGTGAGCTACAAGCACAATTAACCGTGTGGGAATATGATGTTGTGGCAATAACGGAAACATGGCTTAAAAACGGTGAGGACTGGGCGCTTAATATGCACAGATACAAGGTGTTCAGAAAAGATAGGGAAGGAAAAAAGGGAGGTGGGGTGACAGTGCTGATTAGGGAAGACAATGGCCCAGAAATTAAAGACTGAGTGTTGACGTGGGGGTAAGGCTTCCCCGCGATCTCTCACTCCGCGTTGGCTTTTTCAGTTCCAGCTCGCACGAACTTCATGTTCTGGACAGCTGCTGTGCAGTGCTTTCGTATCCCACCGGCGTAGTGAATTCGTGCGAGCTGTGGGATCACGTGACTCAGTTAGAGTCAATGGCAGCACACCATCTTCCATTCATAAGTTTCACATAAGTGCTGTGAAAGCTATGAATCTTACACACCCCCAAAATAACAGCTAAACCTCAATGAAATAAAAAAAATCACATTAATAAAATAAGTATAGTTAAATAAATTAACCATTTTAAATAAAAAATTAAATTTTTGAAAAAATTTAAAATCTTTTAAAAAGTTATAAAAATAAACTTACCTGTCTTTAAAGTCTCTAAAAAAGATATACCTGTTAAAAAAAATTCAAAATAATACTTAATTCACTACTTACCTTGTTAAAAGTGGGTCTTACTCCTCCTTTTTTCATTTCTAAAATCTTCAGTACTTACCTGCGCGTCCAAACCACTAAGTGCACAGCGTGCGCGCAGCCTGTAGCGCGCACGCGGTGCACCGAGGACCCGCCCCTTTTCCATTCACCAAGTGCCGGTTTTCAGCGCATGCGCAGTGCATGCAGAAAACCGGCAATTGGAGAAAGAATACGCGAGAGTACGCAGTGCGTACTCTCGCGTAGTAAGACTAATTTTTGGGCCATTGTAGTGTTGGAAAGAGAGGATGTCCTTGAAGGGGCAAGGACAGAATCCATTTGGTTAGAGTGGAGAAGCAAAAAGGGTATGATCACACTATTGGGGGTATTCTATAGGCCTCCAAATAGTGAGAGAGAGAGATAGAGGAGCAAATCTGCAGGGAAATCACAGATGTGCAAGAACTATAGAGTGGTGATTTTGGAGGACTTTAATTACCCAAATATCGATTGGGATAATGTTAGAGTAAAGGGAAAGGAGGGGGAGGAATTTCTGAAATGTGTTCAGGAGAACTTCCTTGGCCAGTTGTTCTCGGCCCAACTAGGAAGGAGGCATTGCTGGATCTGGTGCTGGGGAATGAGGTGGGCCAAGTGTCTGTGGGAGAACACTTTGGTAAGAGTGATCATCGTATCATAAGGTTTAGATTAGTAATGGAGAAGATCAAGGAACAATCTAAAGTAGAACTACTAAATTGGAAGAGGGTTAACTTCAATGGGATGAGAGGGGATCTAGCCAGGGTAAAATGGAACCAAAGATTAACAGGAAAAACTGTAAAGGAACAATGGGTGATCTTTAAGGAGATGTTGTTTCAGATACAGGGTAGGTACATTCCAACAAGATAGGGGAACCAAAGCCAGGGCTCCTTGGATAACAAGGGAGATAGGGAATATGAAGAAACAAAAAAAAGAGGGGGTTTTTGATACATGTCAGGTGAATTCTTCAGTGAGAACCAGACCAACTACAATAAGTTGAGGGGGGAAGTGAAGAGGAAAATAAGACTGGCAAAGAGAGAATATGAGAATAGAATGGCAGTTAACATAAAAGGGAACCCAAAAATCTTTTACCGGCATGTAAATAGTAAGCGGGTAGTAAGAGGCAGGGTGGGGCCAATTAGGGACAAAGAAGGTGATATATGCTTAGAGGCGCAAGGCAAGTGTAGAATACTCAATGAGTACTTTGTATCGGTGTTTACTAAGGAAGAGGATGCTGACAAAATATCGGTAGAAGCGGAGATGGTAGAGGTAATGGAAGGGGTGAAAATTGATAGGCAGGATGTACTGGAAAGGCTGGATATGCTTAGAGTGGATAAGTCGCCTGGTCCAGATGGCTTGCATCCCAGGTTGCTAAGGGAATTGCGGGAGGAGATAGCGGAAGGGCTTGCCATAATCTTCCCTAGATGTGGGGGAGGTGCTAGAGGATTGGAAAGTGGCAAATGTGACACCCTTGTTCAAGAAAGGGTGTAAGAACAATCCTAGTACAGGAAACTTTCGTTTATCCGGCACCCAAATATCCGGAATTCTCGCTTAACCGGCAAAAATCATCCTCCGAAAACTCCTCTCAAATAACCGGCAATGTTGCCGAGTCGCAGTCGAGTCTCCGCGAACGCCGAGTGCTCCGAAAAATCCTCTCAAATAACCGGCAATGTTGCCGATCCCGAGTCCGAGTCTGAGTCCGCGAACGCCGATTTAGTCAGTAGGGGTACTTTTCAAAAGTGCCACTACTCGGCCTCCTGGCGCTGTCGCAAGTCCGAAACATTGCAGTAGCATGAGTAGATTCTCCCGTGCTGCTTGGAGTCTCTTTGTTAAAAATAGCCTCGGTAGATATAACTCTCTGTTATCCGGTACTTTCGATAAACCGGCACCACGCCGGTCCCGTCGATGCCGGATAAACGAAAGTTTCCTGTAACTACAGGTCGGTCAGTTTAACATCAGTGGTGGATAAAGTTTTAGAAACAATAATCAAGGAAAAAATTAACGGGCACTTGGAGAGGTTTAAGTTAATTAAGGAGAGCCAGCACGGATTTGTAAAAGGCAGATCGTGTTTGACTAATCTAATTGAATTTTTTGATGAAGTAACAGAGAAGGTTGATTAAGGGAATGCAGTGGATGTTGTCTATATGGATTTTAAGAAAGCGTTTGACAAAGTACCACATAAAAGGCTGGTTAACAAAATTGAGGCTCATGGAATAGGAGGGTCAGTGTCAGCTTGGATAAGAAATTGGCTTAAGGACAGAAAACAGCGAGTTGTGGTAAATGGTTGTTTTTCCCGACTGGAGCATGGTAGACAGTGGTGTTCCCCAAGGGTCAGTGCTGGGGCCACTGCTTTTTTTTTGATATATGTAAATGACTTGGATATTGGAATACAGAGTAAGTTTTCAAAATTTGCCGATTACACCAAACTTGGAGGTGTGGCAACAGTGAGGAGGATACCAATCGACTGCAACAGAACATAGATAGGCTAGCAGAATGGGCAGATGGAATTTAATACAGAGAAGTGTGAGGTGATTCATTTTGGCAGAAGGGATAGGGAGAGGCAATATACACTTAACGGCACAGTTCTAAAGAGTGTGCTGACAGAGGGACCTGGGGTTCATGTGCATAGATCTTTGAAGACATATTGAGAGAGTAGTTAACAAAGCATATAGGATCTTGGGCTTCATAAAAAGAGGTATTGAGTACAAAAGCAGGGAAGTTATGCTGAACCTTTATAAAGCTCTGGTTAGGCCACAACTAGAGTATTGCGTCCAGTTCTGGTCACCACACTTTAGGAAGGATGTGAAGGTCCTTGAGAGGGTGCAGAGGAAATTTACCAGAATGGTTCCAGGGATGAGGGATTTTAAATACAAGGTTAGGTTGGAGAAGCTGGGGTTGTTCTCTTTGGAGCAAAGGAGGTTGAGGGGAGATTTGATAGAGGTGTACAAGATTATGACGGGTTTGGATAAGGTAGACAGCGAAAGGCTGTTCCCATTAGCTGATGGTACAAGGACTAGGGGACACAGATTTAAGGCTTTGGGCAAGAGATACAGGCGGGACACGAGGATGAACTTTTTTACGCAGCGAGTGGTGATGACCTGGAACTCGCTGCCGACAAGAGTGGTGGAAGTGGAGATGATCAATGTTTTCAAGGAGAGACTGGATAGGCACTTGAGGGAAATAAACTTGCAGGGCTACAGGGATAGAGCAGGGGAATGGGACTAACTGGATTGCTCTACAGAAAGCCAGCATGGACTCGATGGGCCGAATGGCCTCCTTCTGTGCCGTTATGACTCGGTCTCTATGACTCTTGCATGGAGGTAAATCCAGTGATAATCCACCGTGGTTCAACATTCCATTATATGAACTTTCATAACCGTTACTTTATTTAAACCTTATACTTGGATAAATTTTCATTAACGTCAGGCAATAATGCTTAATCACAATATGCTCCTGGTCTCTCACACAGCGGGGAAAAAATGATCCATATGTTCACACAAGTGTTTTTTTTTAGTGCTCTGATAAACCAATCACAGAACACCAAGATTGTAACATCATTGGAAGGAAAACACCCAGGATCAAAATAACTCTTTGAAGGGATAATTACTATTCCTAGCCCCTTTAGGGCTACCCCGGATCAGGCGTATTCCTCAGACGTTCACTTTCAACTAAAGTTTGAGGTAGCCGAATCCTAAAGACGCTTAATTGGGTCTAAAGGTCCGGATTATCTCTCCCTAAAGGAAAGGAACAACCTGAAAATTTTACCGTCCTCCAGATAGCACTTTTAATAAGTTTAGTTAGACTGGAACGTTCCGGATATTATGAGGGTCCGGAAAACTCCCCAAAATTCTGCAACTCCTCACCAAAGAGTGTACAGAAATTGAGTTTGCGAGTTTGATACAGAAGTCTTGAGACAATTCTAAAAATATATAGATTTATTAAAGAACCGACATGTAATTTACAGTTGGTGAGTCAATCGCAACATTAACAGTTCCAAAAAGAGAACGCTTACAATTCTATCAGAGAACTTTACTCTCAAATCTTAACTTCGCTACAGTTTTACAGTTCTTAGTTTTCTACAGGATATCCACCAAAATCAAATACCGAGGTACAAAGAGTTGGAGACTTACAGAGCCGCCTCTGAAGCCGAGAATCGCTTTGCCCCTTTAAAGCGAGTCTACTATCTCATTTGAGAGTTCAATATTTATACCCTTTTCCAGTGGTACTTCCTTTAAGGTTTTCTGCTGATGTAAGCTAATTATCTCTAGTCATTTTTCTGCTGACCCCTGCAATTCTTAGTCACCTCAGCTGGTAGCATTACAGAATGATGTCTCTTCTCTAGGTGTTCTAAGTTTACCATAAAAAACGGTGTAACGGCAAGTGCGTTTTACTTGATGTCATTTTTATGAAGGCAGATTTTTGTGCTTCTTTACAAGGTGTGAATTAGAACACCTTGTCCAGGGTGAACCATTGTCTTGTTCCCAAAGGTCAGCCTGTCAGGAGCCTTTAACCTTCTGTTTCAATAAGGTTATTGATTCAGTGTCAACAACTATCTTATCTCTATAGCCAGAATGCTTTCACAGCTTTTTCATAGTTAGGTTTCTAGATTTCCAGACCCAGTTTGTCATGTTTTAATAAGGCCAGAATTCTTTTATAGAATGGTGCATTTTTCTGAATAGGTTATATGGCTTATTCCTTCACATCTTCACCTGTAAAATGTTAAAAGGATCAGATAGGGGAGAGAGAGAGAGAGAAACTATTCCCTCTGGTGGGAGAGCCCAGAACAAGGAGGCATAACATTAAAATTAGAGCCAGGCTGTTCAGGAGTGAAATCAAGAAGCACTTTTTCCACACAAAGGGTAGTAGAAATCTGGAACTCTCTCCCCAAAAGGCTGTGGATCAATTGAAAATTTCAAGACTGAGATTGACAAATTTTTGTTGGGTATGGGTATTGAGGTATATGGAGCAAAGGCGGGTAAATGGAGTTGAGGTACAGATCAGCCACGATCTAATTGAATGGTGGAATAGGTTCGAGGGGCTGAATGGCCTCCTCCTGTTCCGATGCGGAACATGTAAAGGCCGTCAATCTGAGCCATGCTTTGAGGAAACTTGCACCCTAAAGGGAGAAGGAAGGATAAAGACAAGTCACCCCAGTCAATTCTTACACACCTGTGCCAAGAACCTTCTTCAGTACGCAGGAGGTCTGCGTCAGGGTGTCGGCCTGGTCTTATCTTCAGGCCCTCAGACTCTGCTGTCTTTTGCCCATTTCTCCCATTTCCATTCCAAACTCGATGTATCCGCCACTGCCACTGATTTGTTCTCGGTCTCTGTCGCTCTCTGGTCTGGAATTCCTTGTATTGCGCTTCTTCCCATCGCCTGCTGCAAAGACCTTCGCCGTCTAACCCTCTCCTGTTTCATTTCTCTCAAGCACACGGCAGGTCATTCCACAGGGATTATTCTTGTCCGTCCGTCCCTCCCTCCCATTTTCTTCTGATACTTGGTTCATTTTCCCAGTTCTGTTGGAAGGGTCACATCCGAGGTGCTAACTTGCCTCTTCCCAGCGCAGATGCAGACTGAGCTCTGGTCCGTTTCCAGCATTGTCAGATTGCCAGTGCCTGCAGTTCTCTTTTAATTCTTACACCTCTCAGTGCCCGTTCCTCAAGCAGAGTTGGCAAGCACTCACTCAACCAGGAAATGGTCCGTGGCAAGGAAGGGGTACCAAGAGCAGGTGGAAATACGTTTAAAATATTTAAATCATACTGCATCATTTTCACAAGGGGAAAACTGAAAATGTCCTCATTTCAATGGACCAGCAATAATGACCTGACTTAATGCGCGGATCGAAAAAAACATAGGGACAGGAGGAGCCCATTCAGCCCCTCGAGCCTGTTCCGCCATTCAATCAGACCGTGGGCTGATCTGTATCTTAACTCCATTTACTCACCTTGGTTCCATATACCTCAATACCCTTACCGAATGCTCACTTTAATTTTGTTTTGGGTGTGCGGCCCCTTTAAGGGGCTGCGCGGTCCATTCAAAATACCGCGTCTGGGCAGTTTTTCGTATCTGAAAGCCGGTGAGCCGGCTGGGCTGGAGCTGCAGAGCGCCGCGCAGATTAAAGGGAACAACTGCCTTTACCGAACAAAAATTCATCAATCTCAGTTTTGAAATTTTCAATTGAACCCAGAGTTCCCGATTCCCACCACCCTTTGTGTACAGAAGTGCTTCCTGACATCACCCCTGAATGGCCTGGCTCTAATCTTAAGGTTATGCTCCCCTTGGTCTAGACTCCCCCACCAGAGGAAATAGTTTCTGTCCATCTAACCTATCAAATCCTTTAATCGTCTTTAACACCTCAATTAGATCACCCCTTAATCTTCTATAAATCGAGAGAATACAAGCTTGGTCTATGCAACCTGTCCTCATAATTTAACCCTTTTAGGAGATCTATTGCAGTAAAGGAAGAACGACTTCAGCAGTTGACTATGAAGAATGAAGCGCATGTATAGTTTGGCGATTACATACCTCAGAACTATCTTCATTGCCGGCTTGTACAGCAACTGATGATGTTAGCGGGGTATCCGGGTCGGCACCCGCAGAGGCAAGAGATGTCTGTGAAAGAAGGAAAACATTTTCAGGTCAGATTCAATCAACGTTATCCTCTAAAGTCGCCAGTGTGGGAGGTGACTCACACCGGGGCTACCTCTGGAGGCCGGAAACTATCCCTCTCTCCATTTCGAAAAGCTCCCTCGGCGGCAGGCTTCCTGATCCGAGGGGACAGTCGGCGACGCGAGCAGTGCCTCATCTTCCACCAACCCCCGATGATCAATCAGACACATGCGGCAGCTCACCGCACGCTCCAACCTACACCTTCTAGGGATACAGGCGCCTCACCTGTGAGAGTCTCGTGGCAGTACGACTACGATCCCAAGCCCACCCCGAAAGGGAAAGTTAGCCCAAGCAGACTTCCAACCACTCCATGGTAGAGTGGAGTACCATCTATGTGAATACAAATGTCCGGCAACTCACTTGCTCTTGGATAAGTTACTTAAAAAAAAACTTGCATTTTAAATGCTCCACCATCGGTGGCCGTGCCTTCAGCGGCCTAGGTCCGAAGCTCTGGAATTCCCTCCCTAAATCTCTCCGCCTCGCCACTTCTCTTTCCTCCTTTAAGACGCTCCTTAAAACCTACCTCTTTGGCCAAGCTGCCCTAACATCTCCTTTTATGGCTCGCTGTCAAATTTATTTTTTTGGATAACACTCCTGTGCAGCGCCTTGGGACGTTTTATTACGTTAAAGGCACTATATAAATAGAAGTTGTTGTTGTATAGCACCTTTCACGACTTCAGGACGTCCCAAAGCGTTTTACAGCCAATCAGGTACCTTTGAAGTGTAGTCACTGTTGTAATGTAGGAAATGCGGCAGCCAATTCGCCCACAGCAAGCTCCCACAAACAGCAATGTGATAATGACCAGATAATCCTTTTTAGTGACGTGGATTGAGGAATAACTATTGGCCAGGACACCGGGGAGAACTCCCCAGCTCTACTTCAAAATATGAGAAGTCACACAACACCAGGTTATAGTCCAACAGCTTTATTTGAAATCACAAGCTTTCGGAGCGCTGCTCCTTCGTCGGGTTCACCTGACGAAGGAGCAGCGCTCCGAAAGCTTGTGATTTCAAATAAAACTGTTGGACTATAACCTGGTGTTGTGCGACTTCTCACATTTGTCCACCCCAGTCCAACACCGGCATCTCCGCATCATGGCTACTTCAAAATAGTACCATGGGAACGTTTATGTCCACCAGAGAGAGCAGACGGGGCCTCGGTTTAACGTCTCATCCGAAAGACGGCACCTTCGACAGTGCAGCACTCCCTCAGCACTGCACTGCACTAGAGTGTCAGCCTGGATTTTTGTGCTCAAATCCCTGGAGTGGGACTTGAACCCACAGCCTTCTGACTCAGAGGCGAGGGTGCTGCCCACTGAGCCACAGCTGACACCTCATCAGAAGTGCATGCGTCCTTTCAGGAAAATGATTTTTGATAAGCACTGTCTTCGTTTTGAGCACTGGAAGCATTCCGAGTTTAACAAGCAGTTTGTACAGTTAGTTCTGACCAACAAGTGAAATCTTAATCGATTTCACTTAAGTGAACACTTGATAACAGAATGCGTCAGATAAGTGCAGAGATATATTAAAATTAGAACTATCATTTTCTAAATGTTTCGTCATTTTCCCACCAAAACAAAAGGCAATCCTCAAAAATTAAAAATCCTTCTGCTAAAATTAAGATATAATTCGCGTTTTCCTCACGGTTAAATCTTCAGGGACCGTTAGGATATATGTAACTGATTTCTTCAATGAACTGTCCAAATAATTTTAACAAGTGAACATTCCGCAGCCAGAATGTCAAACACGAGGACAGATTATACTGCACGAGTCAGCTGGAATATGTAATTGGCCGTGCTTTAAAGTGGTGCTTGAAAAGGTTATAACTCTCTTGAATGATGACCAAGTTTGTTTTACTTGATCTTTAAATGGCACCGTACAATCCCAGCAAAAGATTTTTTTCCCCCCGTGGTTTATAATCCAGGCTGACACTCTAGTGCAGTACTGAGGGAGTGCGGCACTGTCGAAGGTGCCGTCTTTCAGCTACGATGTTAAGCCGAGGTCCCGTCTGCCCCCCTCAGCTGGACGTAAAAGATCCCATGATACTATTTGGTTGAGGGATAAATATTGGCCCAGGACACTGGGGAAGAATTGCCCTGCTCTTCTTCGAAATAGCGCCATGGGATCTTTTACATCCACCAGAGAGGGCAGACGGGGCCTCGGCTTAACATCTCATCCGAAAGACGGCACCTCCGACAGTGCAGCACTCCCTCAGCACTGCACTGGAGTGTCAGCCTAGATTTTGGGCTCAAGTCTCTAGAGTGGGACTTGAACCCACAACCTTCTGATTCAGGAGAGAGAGAGAGAGAGAGAGAGAGAGAGAGAGATATCGCTGAGCTGCAGCTGACACCAAGAAAGTGAAGCACAGCAAATAACTGTTTTGTTAATGAATCACCACGTCTTAAATAAATGCAAAAAAAAACAAGTGATTTAAAGGAAAAATTCTGGGAGGAGCATGGTTTGGAGAAGAGGGCTGACACATCGTTAAGCTCTTTTCAAAATGGTTTAGATAAAGGTATCAAGGGATATGGAGCAAAGACGGCGAAATGGAGTGGAGGGGCAGATCGGCCACGATGATTGAATGGCGGAACAGGCTCGAGGGGCTGAATGACCTCCTGCTGTTCCAAACCTGGTCATTAAACGGCGGGCACCAAGGGTGACATCAGTGCCAGTCCAGTGAGCAAAACTGTCGGCAGAACAAAGTAAACACAAGACCCGATTGTCTGAAACTACGGGACACATCCTACGGTGCCTTGCCAATGGAGGCCCTGGGAAGATGCCAAACAACTGCAGCAGCGCCGGATGCATGAGTTGGCGTGGCATCACAAACCCTACACCCAACCGCTACAATCCCAATTAATATACCACCGTTTTCAGCTAACTACTTGAAAGCCATGCCCAAAATGTGTGGTGGTTCTTAAACTTCCAATGTAAAGATACCCACCATCCTCACCGAGACAATGGAAACTGCCAATGTAGCGGCAATCCTTAAAAGACCAGGATCCCGCGTCCGATTCCTGGTATTTGACGAGTTGGCCAGTCTCAACAAGGGCAGCCTTCGAGAGTTACAATTGGCCTCCACTTGCCGGGTTTGGGAAGGAGGAGGAGGAGGAGGAGGAAATACAAACAACCGCAATATCTTCTCCTGAACTCTAGTCAGCGACCCACACTGGAAAGTGGGCAGATGTTGGACATATCCCTTGGGTATACTCTCCAGGGTGCCCTCGCAACTGAAGAATGGCCGCTGAAGCAGATGTTCAGAGCCTGATGGACCGTACCCGTGCAGGAGTGGGTGTTTCAGGAAAGGCAGGGAGAACATTAGCTCGGGCGGGAAAGAGGTGAAGACCACCAGCCCTGGAGCTAAACTAGCTGCGCTACTATGTGATTTAAAAATTCCTTTATTTCTCCCAACTGGATTCAGAGGCACTGGAGAAGGAGCAAAAAAGATTCCCAGGGATGATACCAGAAGAGGATATCCTTATCAGGAAATGCTGAACTGGCTGTGGTTCTTTTCTCTAAAAAAAAAAGAGAAGGCTGAGGGGTGACCCGATAGAGGTCTCTAAAATTATGAAGGAGTTCGATAGGGAAGACGTAGAGAAGATGCTTCTCTTTGTGGGGGAGACCAAAGCTAGGGGTCATAAATATAAGATAGTCACTAATAAATCCAATAAGGAATTCAGGAGAATCTTCTTTATCCAGAGAGTGGTGAGAATGTGGGACTCACAGAGATGCATTTAGGGGAAGCTAGATAGGCACATGAGGGAGAAAGGAATAGAAGGATATGCTGTTAGGGTGAGATGATGTAGGGTGGGAGGAGGCTCGTGTGACCATAAACACCGGCATGGACCTGTTGGGCCGAATGGCATGTTTCCGAGCTGTAAATTGTACCTAATCTGCTGGTGGCCCCATTCACCACACAGCCATGTACCTAGAAGTATGAACCCAATCTAGCAGCTCAACACTAAGGCAGTCCTCACCTCTCCTCAGTTAATACACGGATAATTGTTCTGCTTAAAATCTCAGGTCCCACGACAACACAGAGCGACAGAAACCTTGCTTCAAGTTTGACACCTACTGCCAGACACTATCGCTGTGAAGTCCCCATTTTAACCACACTCAGCAAACACCACTTTACAGAACAAAATAAACAGACACACGCACCGCTGTAATGAGAAAACTGACCGACCGGCAATGGGAGAGGCAGTGCGAGTGACCATTCCATTCAACGCAGCAACAATTCCTTTACGCCCACTCCCTTCAACAATCTCAAAATCAAACACTTGTCATTCCTGATGCAGTGCTGACTTGCTGGAATGCAGAGCGGAGCACTGAGTGCGTCAGCAACGACGGGCAACCTGCTGCCAGCCAGGCTGGAGTCATACCGCACTTGGTGCAATCGCCCGGGGGGGGCGGGGGTGAGTGAACGGGACATGGGGCGAGTTAGGACTCGGGCAGCAGAGTTTTGGATGAGCTCAAGTTTATGGAGGGTGGAAGATGAGAGGCCGGCCAGGAGTGCGTTGGAATAGTCAAGTCTTGAAGTAACAAAGGCATGGATGAGGGTTTCAGCAGCGGATGAGCTGAGGCAGGGCGGAGACGGGCGATGTTACGGGGGTGGAAGTAGGCAGTCTTGGTGATGGCGCGGATGTGTGGTCGAAACCTCATCTCGGGATCAAATACGACACCAATACGAACCAGAACGGTCTGGTTCAGCCTCAAGAGAGTTGCCAGGGAGAGGGCTGGAGTCGGTGGCTAGGGAACAACCTCCAGGACGTCCCAAAGCGGCTCACAGCCAATGAAATACATGTGTGTCGGTTGTGGCTCAGTGGGTAGCACCCTCACCTCTGAGTCAGAAGGTTGTGGGTTCAAGTCCCACTCCAGAGACTTGAGCACAAAAATCTAGGCTGACGCTCCAGTGCAGTACTGAGGGAGTGCTGCACTGTCGGAGGTGCCGCCTTTCGGATGAGACGTTAGAGCAGCCGGGGCCTCGGTTTCTCAGGTGGACGTAAAAGATCCCATAGCACCATTCTGAAGAGGAGCAGGGCAGTTATCTCCGGTGTCCTTGCAGATGACACAAACCTTAGAAGTGTAGTAAACAGTGAGAAAGATAGTAACAGACTTCAAGAAGGCTGGTGGAAAGGGTGGACACATGGCAGAGAAGTGTGAGGTGATACATTTTGGTCAGAAGATTGAGGAGAGACCATTTATACTAAATGGTACAATTTTAAAGGGGGTGCAAGAGAGAGACCTGGGGGTGTTTGTGCACAAATCTTTGAAGGTGGCAGAACAGTTTAATAAAGCATATGGGGCCCTGGGCTTTATAATTAGAGGCAGAGAGTACAAAAGCCAGGAAGTTATGCTAAACCTTTATAAGACACTAGTTCAACCCCAGCTAGAGTATTGTGTCCAATTCTGGGCACCACACTTTAGGAAGGATGTGAAGGCTTTGGAGAGGGTGCAGAAGAGATTTACTAGAATGGTTCCAGGGATGAGGGACTTCTGTTACGTGGATAGACTGGAGAAGCTGGGGTTGTTCTCCTTAGAGCAGAGAAGGCTAAGAGGAGATTTGATAGGGGTGTTTAAAATCATGAACGGTTTTGATAGAGTAAATAAAGAGAAACTGTTTCCAATGGCTGAAGGGTCAGTAACCAGAGGACACAGATTTAAGGTGATTGGCAAAATAACCAGAGGCGACGTGAGGAAAAACTTTTTTATGCAGCGAGTGGTTAGGACCTGGAATGCACGGCCTGATAGGGTGGGTGGATACAGATTCAATAGTAGCCTTCAAAAGGGAATTGGATAAATACTTGAAGGAGAAAAAATTGCAGCGATGTGGGGAAAGAGCGGGGAGTGGGACTAACTGGATTGCTCTCGAAAGAGCCGACGCAGACTCGATGGGCCGAATGGCCTCCTTCTGTGCTGTACTATTCTATGATGTTTACTGTACTTAATCCCACAATAGTGTATGAAGCCAACTCACCCACTACCCTAGGTGAAGCGAGTCACTATGATGAGACATGCCATTCTAACAAGGCGACATGGATACAACCCGAGCAGACACCCCACACTTCAACATGGTCGTACTGCCCTAAAATAGGTTCATTCATTCGATCATTAACCCAAAAGAATAATGAACGTCCCAAAGCACTTTACAGCCAATTTTGAAGTGTAGTCACTGCTGTGATGTAGGAAATGCGGCAGCCAATTTGCGCACAGCAAGCTCCCACAAACAGCAATGTGATAATGACCAGATAATCTGTTTTAGTGATGTTGGTTGAGGGACAAATGCTGGCCAGGACACCAGGAAGAACTGCCCTGCTCTTCTTCCAAGACTGCCATGGGATCTTTTACGGGAGAACAGACGGGGCCTCGGTTTAACGTCTCATCTGAAAGATGGCACCTCTGACAGTGCAGCACTGGAGTGTCAGCTTAGATTATGTGCTCAAGTCTCGAGAGAGACTTGAACCCACAACCTTCAGTCTCAGGTGAGCGTGCGAACACTGAGTCACAGCTGACACCTTTTATAACCAAGAACCTGGTAACATCACAGTAGGGCAAGGAATTCTGCAGTGGGAGGACCAAGATCCCCACCAGGATTTCAGTAAAGCGGAACTGTGGGCGGGTACTGCCCGTAAGCAACCAGACCATAGCGAGGGCATCTCGGTTTAAACAGACTTGCAGATGCTGGTTAAACGAGGGCTCGCCTAGTCGATTTAAATGACAGACTGACCCTAAGAGATACCCTCTCACTTTAAATCTGGCCTGCAATAAAAAAGTCCAACATCCACACAGTAAACCAACCAAGTCCTCCTGATGGGAGAATTTGGGTACCAGAGGGATGAGGCTCGGTGGGGCAACTGGTCTGGTTTTTCTCTATGTTCTTGTATACCTGGGGTTTTATAGCAGGTGCACATTACACCAGGACGTATTTCACACAGCTCCATGCTAGGCAGAAAACGCAGACATGAGCCGCATTTGGAGTGTTTCCGGCCAACTGCTATCACGATTCAACATCAGACACGCTGAATCCAATACTGGCCATCAGCTGGGTAGCTGCAAGAGCGCCTCCCACCCCTCCACCAGCAAGTGAATCCCACCCCTCCACCAGCAAGTGAATCCCACTCCTCCACCGGCAAGTGTGTCAGTGAATCCCACCCCGCGCCCCGCAAGAGCGTCAGTGAATCCCACCCCTCGCCCCGCAAGAGCGTCAGTGAATCCCACCCCTCGCCCCGCAAGTGTGCCAGTGAATCCCACCCCTCGCCCCGCAAGAGCGTCAGTGAATCCCACCCCTCCACCAGCAAGTGTGTCAGTGAATCCCACCCCTCCACCAGCAAGTGTGCCAGTGAGTCCCACCCCTCCACCCGCAAGTGTGTCAGTGAGTCCCACCCCTCCACCCGCAAGTGTGTCAGAGTCCCACCCCTCCACCCGCAAGTGTGTCAGTGAGTCCCACCCCTCCCCCGCAAGTGTGTCAGTGAGTCCCACCACTCCCCCGCAAGTGTGTCAATGAGTCCCACCCCTCCACCCGCAAGTGTGTCAGTGAGGCCCACCCCTCCACCCGCAAGTGTGCGTGTGAGTCCCACCCCTCACCCGCAAGTGTGTCAGAGTCCCACCCCTCCCCCGCAAGAGCGCCAGTGAGTCCCACCCCTCCCCCGCAAGTGTCAGTGAGTCCCACCCCTCCCCCGCAAGTGTGTCAGTGAGTCCCACCCCTCCACCCGCAAGTGTGCGCGAGAGTCCCACCCCTCCCCCGCAAGTGTGTCAGTGAGTCCCACCCCTCCACCCGCAAGTGTGTCAGTGAGTCCCACCCCTCCACCCGCAAGTGTGTCAGTGAGTCACACCCCTCCACCCGCAAGTGTGCGTGAGAGTCCCACCCCTCCCCCGCAAGTGTGTCAGTGAGTCCCACCCCTCCCCCGCAAGTGTGTCAGTGAGTCCCACCCCTCCACCCGCAAGTGTGTCAGTGAGTCCCACCCCTCCACCCGCAAGTGTGTCAGTGAGTCCCACCCCTCCCCCGCAAGTGTGTCAGTGAGTCCCATCCCTCCACCCGCAAGAGCGCCAGTGAGTCCCACCCCTCCCCCGCAAGTGTGCGTGTGAGTCCCACCCCTCCACCCGCAAGTGTGTCAGTGAGTCCCACCCCTCCCCCGCAAGAGCGCCAGTGAGTCCCACCCCTCCCCCGCAAGTGTGCGTGAGTCCCACCCCTCCACCCGCAAGTGTGTCAGAGTCCCACCCCTCCCGCGCAAGAGCGCCAGTGAGTCCCACCCCTCCACCCGCAAGTGTGCCAGTGAGTCCCACCCCTCCCCCGTAAGTGTCAGTGAGTCCCACCCCTCCCCCGCAAGTGTGTCAGTGAGTCCCACCCCTCCCCCGCAAGTGTCAGTGAGTCCCACCCCTCCCCCGCAAGTGTGTCAGTGAGTCCCACCCCTCCCCCGCAAGTGTGTCAGTGAGTCCCACCCCTCCCCCGCAAGTGTGTCAGTGAGTCCCACCCCTCCCCCGCAAGTGTGTCAGTGAGTCCCACCCCTCCCCCGCAAGTGTGTCAGTGAGTCCCACCCCTCCCCCGCAAGTGTCAGTGAGTCCCACCCCTCCCCCGCAAGTGTGTCAGTGAGTCCCACCCCTCCCCCGCAAGTGTGTCAGTGAGTCCCACCCCTCCCCCGCAAGTGTGTCAGTGAGTCCCACCCCTCCCCCGCAAGTGTGTCAGTGAGTCCCACCCCTCCCCCGCAAGTGTCAGTGAGTCCCACCCCTCTCCCGCAAGTGTGTCCGTGAGTCCCACCCCTCCGCCCGCAAGTGTGTCAGTGAGTCCCACCCCTCCCCCGCAAGAGCGCCAGTGAGTCCCACCCCTCCCCCGCAAGTGTCAGTGAGTCCCACCCCTCCCCCGCAAGTGTGTCAGTGAGTCCCACCCCTCCACCCGCAAGTGTGTCAGTGAGTCCCACCCCTCCACCCGCAAGTGTGCGTGAGAGTCCCACCCCTCCACCCGCAAGTGTGCGTGAGAGTCCCACCCCTCCACCCGCAAGTGTGTGTGAGAGTCCCACCCCTCCCCCGCAAGAGCGCCAGTGAGTCCCACTCCTCCCCTGCAAGTGTGTCAGTCAGTCCCACCCCTCCCCCACAAGTGTGCCAGAGTGTGTCCCACCCCTTGCAAGTGGATTAAAGAGTGAAGTTCGATGTGGAAGTGACCTCAGTGAGTGGGTCCGAGAGGTTGCCCTCCTCCCCCACCCTTCAGTCGGGGAACGGTACGTGGCGTGCATAAGAAGCAAAACAATGACACCTCTCCCTCAAACCACACTGACTATATCTGGGCAGATAACCACACTACCTACAGCCTGGACTAATAATCCAGAGAACGCAAATGCAAATCCCACCAGGGGCAGATCAAGAATTTGAATTCAGTTAAAAAAAGAATCTGGAAATAAAAAGCTGGTAACAGTAAAACTAATCATGACGCTGTTGGATTGTCGTTAAAACCCCACATGGTTCACTAATGTCCTTTAGGGAAGGAAATCTGCCGTCCTTACCCGGTCTGGCCTATATGTGACTCCAGTCCCACACCAACGTGGTTGACTCTTAACTGCCCTCTGAAGTGGCCTAGCGAGATACTCAGTTGTTAGGGATGGGCAATAAATGCCGGCCTTGCCAGCGACGCCCACATCCAGAGAATGTTTTTTTTTAATTTGAGTTGAACAGAAGCCCAAGGAGTCGAGTGGGGTGGAAATATGGCATAGGCTCCACCATTTTTGGGTGGTAGGGGAAGGAAAGAATGGGGCTCCACCTAATTTATTTTGGGTACGGGTTATCTCCAAATCCTTGAATTTCCCCTCACATCCCTCCCTCCGCCCCCCCAACTCTTTATGCATTGTTGCATCTCCACTTATATACCACTGTTGTCAAGTCATATACAATCAACAGAGGCTGGTGTACCACAGTCATGTGTGACTGGAGCAGAACGAGAGAGAAAGAACTTGCATTTGTACAGCACCTTTCACAACCTCAGGATGTCCCAAAGCCCCTTTACAGCCAACATAAAGTTTAACAGGTAAAATCAGTTTAACGTCTTATCCGAAAGACGCCACCTCCGACAGTGCAGCGCTCCCTCGGCACTGCACTGGAGTGTCAGCCTGGATTTTGTACTCAAGCCCTCTGGAGTGAGACTTGAGCCCACGACCTTCTGACCCAGAGGCGAGAGTGCTGCCCACTGATCCACAGCTGACATAATGCAAAAAGCAGCAAATAACTAGTTTGTTAATGAATTACCGTATCTTAACTAAATGCAAAAAAAACAAGTGATCTAACAAAAACATTCTGGGAGGAGTATGACGTGATCTGGAGAAGAGACAACAGCAACACTGATAAAGACTGGCACCAGGAGCACTGGCACAGCATGGCCAGCAGCAATATACCAGCATCTTTTCGGGGAGAGGTCCTCTCTGCCAATACTGACGCCAGTCCTAATTTTCAAAATAAAGTCAAGCTGCTCAAAGGAAAACAATGCCATCATCCCAGAATTTTTCTTGCACTATATATCAGATAGCAACAGAACGGTCAACTAATATTAAAAACTAACAACGGACAGAAATAAGCTACGTATAGGGACCCCCGGGCAGAACCCTTAAAGTGTGGAGATCCATGCAATACGCCACGGCTCACTCGCTCGCAGACAGACAGAGACACACACAGACAGACACAGAGACACGGTAATAGTAACCTCACTCGCCAGCCGGGAATCCCACGGGGATCGGGTGGAGCACCGATTTTACACCCCGCCCAATATTACTCTCCACTGATTTCAATGGAGAGTAAAATTGGGTGGGGTATAGTATAAAACCAGCGATCACAGTTTGCCGAGGAACAGGTTAGGTTAAAATTATCCCCGCCCTAGACACAGACACACAAAGACAGAGAGAGCGAGAGAGAGAGAAAGAGAGACAGACAGACACAGACGGAGAGCAGGGGGTAGGACTCGCCCTTCACTTTTGTACGGAATTGCCCAAAGGAAAAGTGGACCCGCCCCAGCCCGGAGAGTGCAGTTGCACAGTTTGAACACATACAGGTGTGAGTGAAATTAACCAGATCCACTGGGGCTTTCACTAACTCAGCGGCGGAATAAAACAAACCCTCCTCCTTCTCCTCACCCCCACACACACACACACACAGCTGCAGGGTTGGGGGGGACTGGGGGAGGGAAGAGCCGGCAGCCTGTCCCGGTTTGAATCGGGCCATTGCTCGGGCCGCCCACATGGAACCCCGGGGCAGCGGGCGTTCTGGAACGCGGCCGGACAATGCCCCCGAACGTTCCAATTTGGAACGCCGCGTGTCAACTCGCCCATGTCGCCGCGTTCCATCTGTGTCAATTTCCACAGGCGCCGGCCGGCTCGGCTCGGGCAGCGGCCTCCCGTCCCCGCCCGCTCACACACACAAGGCCCCGGGTTATCAAAGAGGAAAGAGGCCGCCCAGCAGCAGCAGCAGATCCTCCTCTCTCCTGACGAACCGAAACCAGCTCACATTCTCTCCCCCGCCCCCCACCACTATCCGTGCACCTACCCTTTGTAAGATCCGCCTGAACATGGCAGAAAGGTGAAGGAGGGACAAGCCCAGGTGGTGTCAAGAGCGGGTCAGCCGCGTCCTCCTTTTTTTTCTCTCTTTCTCCCCCACTACCAGCACCAGCTCGGCTCCGACTGACAGCGACTGTGACTCGATCGCTCTCAGATCCCAGGGAAAGAGGGAGGAGCCTCGCCGCCCCATCCGCCCATGGAGAGAGCTCACTGGACACCTGACGTTAACTAATAATTTCCTTTCAAACTACATTGCTAAAGCCAAGTACTTATTATTAGAATTACTGTGCATATGCCATACTGTAATTTGTAGCGACAGGCTGCAGTTCCTCCCCCCCGCCCCCCGCAGTGTTTCCTCTACAGGATTTAACTTTTTAAGTGTGTTTTTTTTAATTTGCCTGCATAGGACAAGCAATTGAACTTTACAAGCACATCTCTGTCCCAGGGATCATGAGAGGCTGTAACCGTGTTCCTGCAAGCCGATCATCTGTCAAACCATGGCAAAATATGGAGCTTTCTTTATTTTTATTCATTCATGGGATGTGGGCATCGCTGGCAGGGCCGGCATTTATTGCCCATCCCTAGTTGTCCTTGAGAAGGTGGTGGTGGGCTTTCTTGAACCACTGCAGTCCATGAGGTGAAGGTGCTCCCACAGTGCTGTTCGGTAGGGAGTTGCAGGATTTTGATCCAGTGACAATGAAAAAAGGAAAGAACTTGCATTTCTGTAGCGCCTTTCACGACCTCAGGACGTCCCAAAGCGCTTTACAACCAATGAAGTACTTTTGAAATGAAGTCACTGTTGTAATGTAGGACACAAGGCAGCCAATTTGTGCACAGCAAGATCCCACGAACAGCAATGAAATAAATGGCCAAATACTTTGTGCCTGTCTTCACAGAAGATGCAAAAAACTTCCCGGAAATAGTGGAGAACCAAGGCTCTAGCGAGAATGAGAAACTGAAAGAAATTAGTATTGGTAAAAAAATAGTACTGGAGAAATTAATGGGACTGAAAGCCGATAAATCCCCATGACCTGATGGCCTCCATCCTAGGGTTTTGAAAGAGGTGGCTATAGCGATAGTGGATGCATTGGTTGTCATTTTCCAAAATTCCATTGATCCTAGAACGGTTCCTGCGGATTAGAAGGTAGCAAATGTAACCCCACTATTTAAGAAAGGAGGGAGAGAGAAAACAGGGAACTACAGACCAGTTAGCCTGACATCAGTAGTAGGGAAAATGCTAGAATCTATTATTAAGGACGTGGCAACAGGGCACTTAGAAAATAATAATAGGATTGGGCAGAGTCAACACGGATTTATGAAAGGGAAATCGTGTTTGACAAATCTGTCAGAATTTTTTGAGGTTTTAACTAGCAGAATAGATAAGGGGGAACCAGTGGATGTGGTGTATTTGGATTTTCAGAAGGCATTCGATAACGTGCCACACAAGAGGTTATTAAACAAAATTAGGGCTCATGGGTTTTGGGGTAATATACTAGCATGGATTGAGGATTGGTTAACAGACAGAAAACAGAGAGTAGGAATAAACAGGTCACTTTCGGGTTGGCAGGCTGTAACTAGTGGGGTACCGCAAGGGTCAGTGCTTGGGCCTCAGCTATTCACAATCTACATCAATGATTTGGATGAGGGGACCAAATGTAATATATTGAAGTTTGCTGATGATACAAAGCTGGGTGGGAATGTAAGTTGTGAGGAGGTTGCAAGGAGGCTTCAAGGGGATAGAGACAGGCTAAGTGAATGGGCAAGAACCTGGCAAATGGAATATAGTGTGGAGAAATGTGAATTTATCCACTTTGGTAGGAAAAATAGAAAAGCAAAGTATTTTTTGAATGGTGAGAGATTGGGAAATGTTGGTGTTCAGAGGGACCTGGCTGTCTTTGTACATGAATCACTGAAAGTTAACATGCAGGTACAGCAAGCAATTAGGAAAGCAAATGGTATGTTGGCCTTTATTACAAGAGGATTTGAGTATAAGAGTAAAGATGTCTTACTGCAATTATATAGGGCCCTGGTGAGACCACACCTGGAGTACTGTGTGCAGTTTTGGTCTCCTCACAGGCATTGTTCTCTATCTATATATGCTTTGTCGATTTGTATTCCTTTACTTCACCTGACGAAGGAGCAGCGCTCTGAAAGCTTGTGATTTCAAATAAAACTGTTGGACTATAACCTAGTGTTGTGCGACTTCTCACTTTTGTCCACCCCAGTCCAACACCGGCATCTCCGCATCATGGCTATTTCTTATGCTTTTATGTCCTTTTCATCTGTTTTAGGTGATGGTTGAGGGATAAATAGTGGCCAGGACACTGGGAGAACTCCCCTGTTCTTCTTCAAATAGTGTCGTGGGATCTTTTACATCTACTTGCGAGGGGAGATAGGGCCTGGGTTTAAGGAACGGCGATATATGTCCAAGTCGGGATGGTGTATGATTGGGAGGGGAACTTGGCGGTGATGGTATTGCCATGCACCAGCTGCCCTTGTCCCCTTAGGTGGTGGAGGCCGTGGGTTTGGGAAGTGCTATCAAAGAAGCCTTGGCAAGGTGCTGCAGTGCATCCTGTGGATAGTGTACACTATTGGCAGTTCCTAAAGAGAGTCCCCAGGCCATTATGCTGGTCATTGTGGAGAGTGCTGGATTGAAAAGTCATGCGGTTTTAGTTCTAAGCGTCCCCAACAGGCAGATTCCTTTGCCTCTGAAACACAGAAAAAGAGCTTGTATTTGTGTAACTCCCTTCAAGTCCTCAGGACATCCTAAAGCACTTCGCAGCCACATTTGGGGCGGACTGGCTCCCCTGAAAGGGCTCGGGATTCTCACGGAAAAAGGTGATAATACAGCTCTGTGGACCAGTTCACAGGGGGAGGGGCAGTCGAGAAATCTCCCAATTCCCATATGGCCAGTCCGCCCCCGCCCGCAGCCAATGAATTATTTTGAAGTGTAGTTACTGTGGTTATGTAGGCAAGGTCCCATAATCGGCAGTGAGCTAAATGGCCAGTTATTCCGTTTCAGTGATGTTGCTTGAGGGATAAATGTTGACCAGAACTATCCTGCTCTTCTTCAAGATGCACCATGGGGTCTTTTACACGCACCTGAACAGACAGAACGATCTTGGTTTAATATATCATAAAAAAGACGCCATTTCCAACATAGCACTCCCTCAGTATGGCACTAGAGTGGGGCTTGAGCCCACAATCTCCTGCTTCAGAGGCAAGAGTCCTACCACTAAATCAAACCAATACCATTTACATCTAATACCTTTTCTATAATACAGTTTTCTAAAATACAAACCGAGTATCAGAAATACTGCTCCTCACCAAAACGTTGTGTGATAATGACCAGATAATCAGTGTTTTAGTGACGGGGCCTCGGTTTAATGTCTGATCCAAATGACGGCACCTCAGACAGTGCAGCACTCCCTCAGCACTGCACTGGAGTGTCAACCTGGATTTTTGTGCTCAAGTCTCTGGAGCGGAACTTGAACCCACAGCCTTCTGACTCAGAGGCGAGGGTGCTACCCACTGAGACTGACTTTAAAATGCATCAACAAAATTAAAGAAACTTAATACTTCCATCTACCAACTGTCAACTGTCCCTCCATTCAATTTTCTACTCACTCTGAAAATACTATCAGTGATATCGATTAGGTTTAAGAGAAGCTGAACTTAGCTCCGCCATCGCTGAAAAAGTTATGTTCACTGGACCAGTGAAGCCAGGAATTTAATCCGATGTCTTGTCCTTTGTAGGACAGGGCTCCAGCCATACATGGTGTAAAAAAGGATCAAGATTCCAGAGGGCAGTGTTAATTAGCAATTCTCATCTCCCAACACACGCAGGCACACACACAAACATGCACACACACGTTCATAGACACGCACACACATACGTGCACACACACAAACAGACACATGCTCATGCACACGCGCACACACGCTCATACTCACAAACACAGACACATACGCACACACACTCACTTGTACACGCACACACACAGACACATACGCACGCACACACACTCACTCATACACGCACACATGCACACACACACACTCACTCGTACACGCACACACACAGACACATACGCACGCACACTCACTCACTCACTCACTCATACACGCACACACACGCACACACACAGACACATACACACACACACACACTCACTCGTACATGCACACACAGCTACACACACCTAGTAGCAATTTTTTTTGGCTGATATTCGAACATTTACATTTTGTAATACTACTGTACTTATACTACTGTTTAAGGTTTGAAGATTAGAAGATTTTCATTAGCTTAACTTTCATGAAAGTAAACACTAACTACTACCCATAGAGTACACTTAAAATACTCTGCGGTGTAACATCATAAAAAATCTGGCATATTGCTTTCTTCGTAAAAAATCGGTATGTGTAAAAAGCAAGAAAACCCTTCGTACTCAGGCCATTCTACAAATATTAGTGAACACACACACACTTTGGAGTTATGGGGTGTTGTTTACTTCAATTGTCCGCTTCAGCCATTCTGGGTACACACTGGTTAATTGGGAGACTTGAAAGGTGCACCGTTTTATTACACGAGGGAAGATTTTCTCAACTCATTGGTGAAACGGTGGAATTGAAGCCCAGGAGCATTGTGCTCCCTGAAATTATACAGCACTGACTCCAGTAGATTTTCCAGGGTCAGCCTCCTGAGTCCTCCTAGGGCAGTGCTGTCCAATATGTTAACCAGATGGAAATCCAGGTGTGGCTAATTGTATTTCTGATTAATAAATGAAAAATGAGTAATCGTCGTTGGTCACGTGATCTCAATAGTCACACGCCTTTGCATGTGAACTTTAACCCTTTTTTACGTTTGTTGGTAAAATGCTGAGAGGAAAAGCAGAGTGTGCGAGTGTTTATTGATTGTTGTGAGTGCTTTACTCCCCGGTTACTGAATGGTGGGAGATGGTTGTTAAGTTAATATACACGTGTGAAGTACATTTACTGTATTGTGAGTGTGTAAGGTGTTTTCTACTAAAATTAATGCATGTGGATAAAACGGTGTCGCTGTAGCCTCACCTGTGGCTAGACAGTGATTTCTCCTGGTCTGGCTTGGGCCTGCCAAGACAGAGATGGGACTGTTCAGGGAATGAATGCATAATCATCCCTTAAAGGGCTACCTGCCACAGTTAAAGGGATAGTTTCAGCCTTTCCACAGGCTCAACATTTATTTCTCAGTCATGCCAAAGGTTGGATACGGAAAAAGAAGTGGCTGATAAAAAACCCAAAATGAAGGCAAAACAAATGTGGAGGCAGGAAATAAAATACATGGGCAAATGATGGCTGGCGCATTAGAGGTGCTGCTACACGTGCTGGGTGAAAGAAGGAGTGGCCTGTTGGCACTCCAGGACACCCTCCCCAGAGAACAGTGCCTGGCAGGAGGTGGCAGCCTGGGTCAACACTGTCCTCTCAACATGGCAATAGATGTGGAAGAAGATGGCACAACTTATGGAAGCTGCCAAGCTAAGACTACCCAACAATATCATTTACCAAGTAGATGTCCCAAGTATGCACATCACAAAGTATTGCCTGTCACATTTACAGCTCGCCTATGTCAGGCGTTGACACAATATTTCAGTTCTTTCATTTTTTTTTAATCATACTCCAGCATGGCAGGCATTCAAGCTGCAACTTACAATGGAAAGCATTGGCACATTCACATCTTCAAAATGATTGGGACGCAATCTAGCTCCATGATGCATGGGAACTTAGAGGAGTGGCCCGTGACACAGGACCGAAGGGAAATATCTAGTGTAAAAACCCAACAATGTAACAGTCATGTACAGCATCCTTTAATACAAACTCTTTTTGAAGGTGTGCCCTGGAGCCACATTCCTGCTTGTTGTTCTTTTCTCATCACTGTGGGGCTGGAAGAGCAGCCTACCTGCGCGCGCATTGTCCCAGATCAAGAAAGCGCTTCAGAGTTTCTGCCACAGTTTGTTGCCAAAGGGTTTGTGCACCACTAAAACATGGGGAAGTTATAAGCATTACAAAGCTGGAGCATTAGCCCCTGGTTTCACAGCTAAAGAAATGTGCCTGTTACATTGATTGTCAATAGTGCTTGACTCTAGTCCCTGGTGAGCTAAAAAGACTCAGAAACATCACTGATTGGTTACTAGGAGAATTTTACACCTAGACAAAAACACTTACATTTAGCGAGACAGTACAACACTTAAATCAATAAATCCAGACATATGCAATCCATTTAAATGTTTTATTCATTTAAAAGTTATTCATTTAACAGGGACAGCTATCGTTGGAATAGACAGCAAAGGGATTTGTGCATGGAGATTTTATTCTCTTAAATGTTTAATTCTTTTATCAGTTAATCATTTAAGTGGACTTGGCTGTACTGGTACAATATACCAAAGAACAATCTACCACAACTCATTAGGGGTTGCCAAGGCTTAAACCAATGCATATTGGAATTTCAACTGGGCTGAAACATCCTTGATGGTTCCTCCATTAGGGGTAATGAGTTTCATCTTCTCCCCACATCCCCCGCCCGCCCCCCCCGCCCCCCCCCCCCCCACCACCACCACCACCAATCTGGAAACTCACATACATTAACATTTCAAAAACATGAGGTAATTTCCAATACAATTAACTTATGAATAGAGACAACAACTTCACCTGAGTGATTATTTGCAAGGTCTATGGGGAAGACACCATCCCGCCCCCACCGGAACCGTGCATGCGCACCCAATGTTGCAGCTGCGCATGCACACTGGAGCTTCCAACTGCGCATGCGCCTAGCTGCAGGGCTGCGGTTTCAAACACGTGTCGTCCCTGTGGAGAAGGTCGGGAGGTGGAAAGGACAGGGGTTCAGAGGTGGGGAGAGGAGAGGGGGATCATGGGGGGGGGGGTGGGAGAGGAGAGGAGCTCGGAGGGTGGGGGGAGAAGGTCAGGAACTTGGAGGGGTGGGGTTAGAGCACGGAGAGAACAGCGGGGATGGGGGAAGAGCTGAATTAAAGAATTTTTATTACTTCCAGAAGGAAACAAAACATAAAACTCCGAAGAAGTAACTAACCCACTAATTAGAGAATAAAGTCTTGTATTTTACCAGCCAAGGACAACTATAATTACAATTGCAGAACACTAGATAACAGAGGATCTTCACAAAGCTAACTACACTTCCACTTTCTGCAGGCTGCCTGACAAGATTGGATCAAAAATTACACATTACAAGTACTCTACAACAGGCAGGATCAAATTACACATTCCAGACAAACTGTTGGGTGTGTCTTGTCCTCCAAGGGGACCAATCAGAAATCTGGTCCAACCCACTGGTGTTGCAAATAAACGCTGCCAAACTTCACTAGGTCAGATGAATCCTCATCCTGGAAATGTGAACATCCCTCTACAGTTTTGTAATTTACTTTCCTCCTCAGCAGCAAGACAACAGGATCTCAAAATTGATGCATTTAAGGGGAAGCTAGATAAGTCCATGATTGAGAAAGGAATAGAAGGATATGCTGTGAGAGTGAGATGAAGTAAAGTGAGAAGAGGTTCAGGTGGAGCATAAACATTGATGAAAGGTCATCGACCTGAAATGTTAACTCTGTTTTTCAATCCTGACAGATGCTGCCTGACCTGCTAAGTATTGCCAGCATTTTTAAAAATGCCGCTTCACTGCTCAAAGTATGGCCAGGTAAAACTTTCGCCTGCCTGTTTGGCCATGCCTTGCATGGGTCCCAAATCCTGGGAACAGGATCATTTGAATTTCGAGGCCGACACCTGCACTGTCAACAGTGCTACCTGTCCCATGAAGCTCGTGGAATTCTGGAGCAGCACCATGTTGTTGATACCCCAATGGTAACTGATCGCTGTAGGATCAATTGCCATTTGGATACATAGGAACAGGAGGAGGTCATGCACCATGTTCCACCATTCAATTAGACGGTGGCTGATCTGTATCTTAACTCCATTTACCTGCCTTTGTTTCATATCCGTTAATACTCTTACCCAACAAAAGTCCCAGTTTTGAAAGTTTCAATTGACCCCCAGCATCCACAGCCTATTGGGGGACAGAGTTCCAGATTTCCTCTACCCTTGGTGTGAAGAAGTGCTTGCTGACATCACCCCTTAATGATCTAGCTCTAATTTTAAGGTTATGCCCCCTTGTTCTGGAATTCTCCACCAAAGATAATAGTTTCTCTCTATCAAATCGTTAATCATCTTAAACATCTCAATTAGATCACCCCTTAATCTTCTTTACTCGAGGGAATACAAGCCTAGTCTATGCAACCTGTCCTCATAAATGTGCGGGTTAGGTTGATTTGGCTATGATAAATTGACCCTTAGTGTTAGGGGGGATTAAATATGTGGGGTTATGGGGATAGGATGGGATATGTTAGGGGGAATTAAATACGTGGGGTTACAGGGGTAGGGTGGGATATGTGTACTGTGGGGATTAAAGCAGGGACAGGGTACTGGATTTGGATGATCAGCCATGATCGTGTTGAATGGCGGAGCAGGCTCGACGGGCCGAATGGCCTACTCCTGCTCCTAGATTCTATGTTTCTATGTTTCTATGTTTCTATAATTTAACTAAGCCCTGATATCGTCATGGTGAATCTGTGCTGCACCCCCTCCAAGGTCAATATATCCTTCCTGAAGTGCGAGAATGTGGGGTCCACGTTTGCCCCTGGTAAGGCAACTACACCTGCTTTATGCAGGCATACTTACTACTGACTGTACAATAGACAGCACAGCTGGGATTTCTGGGAAAGAGCGCCATCCCACCTCCCTCAAAGCCCCAGAATTTCAGAACTAGCAACTCAACATCTCATCCACAGCTAACTGAAGCCCATTTTAAAATCACATTATTCTGTCGAACTAAAGTCCAACAAGAATGATGTACAAATGAAATCTTCCTGTTTGAGGATTGATGGTGCACCGCTTTCATCATTATTCTGCCACCAACAATTCTTCCCAGTGGTTCTTGCTTCCATGTCTTGTACTTTGTCAAACACATTTAATGGTGGTACCCACCCAGGATGTCTGACTCGCATACTCTAAATAAAGCCTAATAGCATCGTATGTGCTAACTGCTTTATTTCAATCGACTTGTAAACATTTTTTTCATACAATCTCAATGCCCTTTAAGCTTTGCATGAATATTTCCAATTACAATTGCAACCCCTGTTATTGCTCAACATTTAAATATAGTTAGCATTTGACAATTTTGTATTCTAAACACTGCGTTCCTCCAAATCCGGCCTCTTGCGCATTCCTCGCTCTCCATCCCATCATTGGCGGCCGTGCCTTCAGCCGTCTGGGCCCTAGGCTCTTCAATTCCCTCCCGAAACTACTCCGCCTCTCCACCTCTCCCTCCTATTTTAAGACCCTCCTGAAAACCTACCTCATTGACCATTTAGTCACCCCTTTTAATATCACCTTCCTTGTCTTGGTGTCGATCTTGGTCTGATGATGCTCTGTGAAGGGCCTTGGGATGTATTTCTACATTAAAGGCGATATATGAATGCAAGTTGCTGCAGTTGTTATTATTATTATTTGAATATTCAATTACAAATGAGATTAGAATGCTGCACTTGCGTATTGTGACAATTTTCTATCCCTTTGGTCATGCTAACATTCTGTTCAATTCTCCCTATAAAGCAACATTCCCTTGAAAATCTCATGTTTTTCCATGAAAGTCAATCATTGGTGAACAATTTTACTGAAAGTTTATGCTGCGACAGATGATATTTACAGCAACCACAACTTGTATTTATATAGCGCCTTTAATGTAGTCAAACTTCCCAAAGCGCTTCACAGGAGTGTTATCAAACAAAATTTGACACCGAGCCACATAAGGAGACATTAGGGCAGATGATCAAAAGCTTGGTCAAAGAGGAGGGATAGTTTACCATGGTCACAGTCACATAGGATGCTATTTGTGACTTTGGTAAGAGCAGTTTCGGTACTGTGGCAGGGCTGGAAACCTGATTAGAGGGGTTCAAACATAGAGTTCCGGGGAAGATGGGCATGGATTTTGGGAGGTAACAGCACATTTCAAGGACTTTGGAGAGGAAAGGGAGGTTGGAGATCGGGTGGTAGTTTGCAAGGACAGAGAGGTCAAGGATTGCTTTTTTGAGGAGAGGGGTGATGTCGGCAGATTTGGAGAGGGGAACAGTACTTGAGGAGAGAGAACCGTTGACAATATCATCTAACATGGGGGCCAGGAAAGGTAGTTGGATGATCAGCAGTTCAGTGGGAATAGGGTCGAGGAGGTGGGTCTCATGGACAAGATGAGCTCGGAGAGGGCATGAGGGGCGATAGGAGAGAAACTAGAGAAAGATGCAAATTCAGGGCTAGGGCTGGGGGGTACGAAATTTTGGGAAGACTGAAGCCATTGTCTTTGGTCCCCGCCACAAACTCCGTTCCCTAGCCACTGACTCCATCCCTCTCCCTGGCAACTGTCTGAGGCTGAACCAGACTGTTCGCAACCTTGGTGTTGTATTTGACACCGAGATAAGCTTCCGACCACATATCCGCTCCATCACTAAGACTGCCTACTTCCATCTCTGGAACATCGCCCGACTCCACCCCTGCCTCAGCTCATCCACTGCTGAAACCCTCATCCATGCCTTTGTTACCTCTCGACTTGACGACTCCAACGCGCTCCTGGCTGGCCTCCCACTTTCTACCCTCTGTAAACTTGAGGTCATCCAAAATGCTGCTGCCCGTGTCCTAACTCGCACCAAGTCCTGTTCGCCCATCACCCCTGTGCTTACTGACCTACATTGGCTCCCAGTTAAGCAAGGGCTCGATTTTAAAATTGTCATCCTTGTTTTCAAATCCCTCCATGGCCTCGCCCCCTCCCTATCTCTGTAATCTCCTCCAGCCGTACAACCCTCTGAGATATCTGCGCTCCTCTAATTCTGCCCTCTTGAGCATTCCCAATTTTAATCGCCCCACCATTGGCGGCTGTGCCTTCAGCTGCCAAGGGCCTAAGCTCTGGAATTCCCTCACTAAACCTCTCCACCTCTTTACCTCTCTTTCCTGTTTTAAGATGCTCCTTAAAACCTACCTTGTCATCTACCCTAATATCTCCTTATGTGGCTCAGTGTCAAATTTTGTTTGATAATGCTCCTGTGAAGCGTCTTGGGACGTTTTACTGCGTTAAAGCTGCTATGTAAATGCAAGTTTGTTGTTGTTTTCGTTGGAACCTTAGGGTAAGTTTGGCCCAGTGGGCTAGGGGAAGGAAGAGAAGCGGCAGAGGCAGCTGAACGGATGGTCTCAATCTTAGTGACAAAGAAGTCCATGAGCTCTTCGCACTTGTTGGAGGTGAGGGTGGAGGATACGGGGGACATACACATTGCAAAGAATATCGCAAGTTAGAAACAAAATCCTGCACAAATCTCGACTGCCACTGCCACAATGGAACAAGAAATAATAATCTGGAAAAAAGTTTAAAAAAACCTAAAGACACACATTTTCTGTAAAAAGTGGGTTTTTTTCTTAACCACTTCTTTTAAAAGACAAAATATGGGCTGCACTTACTGGAAATGGCCAGAGGGGGCGTCCAAAGGCTAAACTGATCACATGGTCCAATTCCAACCAATTGGAATTCAGAAAAGAAATCTGCAAAGCTCATCCCCTTTGAAAGCAAAGTTGCAACAAAAGGATTGATCACCTGACGCATCTTTAAACCCAGCAGTAAGCATGTAGTTGACACATTCAGGATTCATTTTAAAATTTGCAATCAGTGATTTCAATTTGTTCACTTATTGCAGCAGAGAAATACAACAAATGTTTCCCTTTAATCACAGGAACATACAAAACTGAAGGGCAGGAAAAGACCGGCTCGTACATCAATACCCGTCCTACACCTCTTGATGGCTGGAACATCATGACTAAATACTTTCTACCCGCCCCGCACCGCCCCCCAGCCCAGCGCCCCCGCAGCCTTGAAACCCCGCAACCATGTAATCTCCTGGGAGAGGTGAAAAATCAGAGAAAAAACCCAGGCACAAGAGGGAAAAATACTCTGGGAAATTCCTCTCCGACCCCCTCAGGCGATTAAAACCAGTCCAGGAGATCACATGGACCAAGTTTTATCTGTAAAGATGCTTATCTTCTGTATGATGCGATCTCTGCCCCCAGTCAGGAACCGGTCCAGCTCCCTCTTGAAGGCAGAGAGTCAGCACCCACTGCACCAGCCCGCAACGCATCCCAGAGGCTCCCTACTCCCTGGGGAAAGAAGAACTGCCCAACATCCAGTCTATTCCTACTCTTACACAGTTTAAACCCGTGTCCCCTGGTCCGCCCCAACCTGCTAAACTGGAATAATCGATCAAGAGGCACGCTATCCAGCCCTTCAATTATTTTATAGACCTCCATCAGGTCGCCTCTAAGTCTACTAATATATCATTCATTACTAATTTACAGGAAAAAAAAATCATATTTCTAGTGATATTCAGAGTGGATGATGAACTGACTCGATAAAGTGCTGCTTCCATTTATTATGATGTGGAGATGCCGGTGTTGGACTGGGATGGACAAATGTGAGAAGTCGCACAACACCAGGTTGTAGTCCGAGGGGGAAAAATTAGGTCGCGCCCCATTTGGGGCGCAAATATCGTCTGGACGCAAATATTAGCGCTTGGCGCTAATTATCGGCACTGACTGGAAACTTCACTTTTACCGCCCCGGGAGGTGAGTGGAGCGCTAAATCAGGCGCTGCACACCTGTCTTAAGGCGCAAAGGCCAAGGAGTGAGGCGCTAACTCAGAGCGCTGGCGAAGCTCATGTAATGTCAGTCAGCAATGGAACACACACACAATGGCACGGGCCAGTTCTTAAAGGGGATGGTTAATCTTGCTTTCCATCCACATCCTGTTCATTGCAGCCTTGAATCTCGGCCTGGAGAGACTTGCACATCAAATGTGCTGGAAAGAACAATGGAGAGTACCAGGCAAAGAGCTCAGAGTGCAGCTCCCACAGTCTCTGCTAAATCGATACAAGGAATGGCAAATCAAAATGAACCTGCAAAGTGCTGCTCAGTACCCAAAACTCCTTCACACAACGTTGAATCTCTCCAGAAGTCTCTCCCTCTCTCTCTCAGAATGCGTAGTTCAAAAATGCCACCAACAATAAAAGACAGGAAGAGGCCCCCTTTAAATAGCGCCCCCCCCCCCCAGCCCCACAGCGATTGATAGCGTTCCAGTCTTCTGGTCGTTGGATGCGCCAGGCGGTAAGGCAGGGGGCACCACTCAATTTCCGCTCCGGGGCGCCACAAGGGCGTTGCACCATGGAATGACGTCACAATCTGCGCGCGCAGGTGGTCGCAGCGGTAAAGTTTAGCGCCGCCGCACAATCTCTAGTTAAGTTCCCGAGCGGCGCAAACATCGCTGCGCCCGGGCGTTAGCGGCTTTGCGCCCCATTAGCGCCCTCTTAAGGCGCTAACGGGAGGCGCAACCAACTGAATTTTTACCCCCAACAGTTTTATTTGAAATCACAAGCTTTCGGAGCGCTGCTCCTTCGTCAGGTGAAGTCCATTTATTATGGGAGTTAAAAGGGAGCAATCCTCTGCCAAATGAAATAACAAGGTGTTGCTACATTGGCATCTGTAAAGCCTGCACCAGAGGGAATGGGAACGGTCGCATTTTGCTGCTGTTTGCCCTCAGCCCTTTCGCCGATGACTTGGCGTAACCTCCAGGGATCACTTCCAGACTCTTGATGTTTAAATAGACGGACTCTTCACGGAGCAGCTGCCGAGCTCCTTTCAGTCCCGGCGCCCCCGACCAAAGCCACCCAACAATTTCAACTGCACAGCCACATTACCAAGATAAAAGTGCATGTGTACTGTCAGCGGTCGGGGAGTGTCGCGCTGCATAGCTACATGGTACACTTAGCAAATGTTCCACTTGTCAGGAGGACATCAGTTGAGGATTTGTTGAAGCTTGAATTAAGGGTGTCATGAATTCCATTGTTATCTCAGTATATGGACCATTTGGCACGTCTGAGTGTTGAATTGTGGTATCTTGTGGGCTTGTTTAATGTAACGCACAGCAGTGTGCTTTGAACAGGGAATATTATATCAGAACTTCTGCTATTAAAAAGTACATTTTTCCTGCAGCTGCTGGCACTCATTTCAAGATCTATTGTGATGTTATCCAATACTGTTGTTTGCAACAGCTGTAACTACAGCACCAGCTGCCAGAAATAATTGTGAAGTGTCGATGATATTTTATTTCACAGGGACAACAAATAATGAACTACAGAGATTTTCAAGACTGGGTAACTGTTCTCACACCTCCCTGTGATTATAGTTACAAGGCTGCTGCAGAACATCTGTATCATAAACTATCTACATTACAACAGTGACTACACTTCAAAACGTACGTCATTGGCTGGGAAGCACTTTGGGACGTCCCGAGGTCATGAAAGGCGCTATATAAATGCAAGTTCTTGCTTTCTACGTAAACCTGCGAGACCAGTTGACGTAAGAAAACGACGAGGCACTTGGTCTAAGCGTTAAACAAAGCTTTAATCAACTGTTTTACAACATGGAGATCCAGTTGTGTCCTTCACTCGTTCCTGTTAAGAATGTCCTGCACAAGCTGGGCCCATGCCCGAATATTTATACTCTCCTGGACAGCGCCACCCGCAGGCCACTTAGTATTATTTCATAAGTCTTTCTTTCATGAATGACAGATTCATGTCACCAGTTTTGACACTGTCACGCTAGAAAGTCACTGTCATCTCAATAAAGCTTGACATTGTCTGTGGTCAATTCTCGCGGGAAGCCAACTCACGATAATGACGGTAGACTAACTGATGTGGGTTTTACAATCTCCGTCGCAAGGGGCCGACAAATTCCTTGGAGCGTAAACGAGATTTCCGCCGCGCTTCCGGCAAAGTTACGGTCGCGTCAGGGCCGGCATTTTGCCTAGTGGGGGCCTTCTACGGTTTACTGGAGAACAATACCAAATACTTATCACTGGGTCCATTCGGGGGCCCTGACTGGCCTGGGGACCCCGGTCCAAACACTATTCCTGATTGGTGGAGCAGGAGCAGCTCCGAGGCAATTCCCGACCAGGGTATTGGGAAAACTGATCAATTACAACAACAACCAAATCTTGACAATCCACGATAATTTTTTGTGGGAATCATTGGTCATTAGTGTACAAAGGATCTACAGCAACAATAACTTGCATTTCTATAGCACCATTAATGTAGTAAAACATCTCTAGGTGCATCACAAGAGCATTATCAAACAAAACTTGACACGGGGCCAAAGAAGGAAACATTAGGGCAGGTTCTGAGGAGAGTCTTGAAGAAGGAGAGAGAGGTTGAGAAGTTTAGGGAGGGAATTCCAGAGCTTAGGGCCCAGGCAGCTGAAGGCACGGCCACCAATGGTGATGTGAAGGACATGGGGAATGGGCAAGAGCCCAAAGATGGAGGGATGCAGAGATTGAGGACGGTTGAGGGCTGGAGGAGGTTACAGAGGCAGGGAGGGGCAAGCGCACGGAGGCATTCGAACACGAAGATGAAAATTTTCAAATCAAATTGTTGGTGGACTGGGAGCCCATGTAGGTCAGCAAGCACAAGTGTGATGGGTGAAGGGAACTTGGTGCAAGTTAGGATACGGGCAGGATGAGATTAAGTTTAAAGTTTAATTGAGTGCTTGAAATTGATTTTTCACAGTCTGGATTCTTGATTCAGCAGGATAAGTAGTTACCTCAATATCCTACCCATGTCTCATATAGAGGGGTTTTCAATTATTCACCAATTTTCACTATATGTTAGGGGATTTCCGCATCATTATGACAGATAAGCAAGCTTCCAATGTAGATGATTGTACATGGGTGGAAAAGAGCCACAACATCTGTGCTTATATGTAGTCCTTTAGGAAATTTTGACATCTCTGCTGGTTAACATCTATTAACATAAGAACATAAGAACATAAGAAATAGGAGCAGGAGTAGACCAATCGGCCCCTCGAGCCTGCTCCGCCATTCAATGAGATCATGGCTGATCTGATCCAACCTCAACTCTAAACAACACAAGAAGTAGGAGCAGGACCAGGCCACTCGGCCCCTGGGCCCGCTCCGCCACCCACAGGGCCTTGACCGATCCGAACTCAAACTCATGTCCAATTTCCAGCCCGCTCCCCATAACCCCTGATTCCCTTTACTTCTAGGAAACGGTCTATTTCTGTTTTAAATTTATTTAATGAAGTAGCTTCCACAGCTTCCTGGGGTAGCAAATTCCACAGACCCACTACCCTCTGAGTGAAAAAGTTTCTCCTCATCTCAGTTTTGAAAGAGGAGCCCCTTATTCTAAGATTATGTCCCCTAGTTCTAGTTTCACCCATCATTGGGAACATCCTCACTGCGTCCACCCGATCAAGCCCCTTCACAATCTTATATGTTTCAATAAGATCGCCTCTCATTCTTCTGAACTCCAATGAGTAGAGTCCCAATCTACTCAACCTCTCCTCGTATGTCCACCCCCTCATCCCCGGAATTAACCGAGTGAACCTTCTTTGTACTGCCTCGAGAGCAAGTATGTCTTTTCTTAAGTATGGACACCAAAACTGTATACAGTACTCCAGGTGCGGTCTCACCAATACCCTATACAACTGCAGCAATACCTCCCTGTTTTTATATTCTATCCCCCTAGCAATAAAAGCCAACATTCCATTGGCTTTCTTGATCACCTGCTGCACCTGCATACTAACTTTTTGATTTTCTTGCACCAAGACCCCCAGATCCCTTTGTACTGCAGTACTTTCCAGTTTCTCGCCAATAAGATAATAACTTGCTCTCTGATTTTTCCTGCCAAAGTGCATAACCTCACATTTTCCAATATTGTATTGCATCTGCCAAATCTCTGCCCACTCACCCAGCCTGTCTATATCCCCTTGTAGGTTTTTTATGTCCTCCTCACTCTCTACTTTCCCTCCCATCTTTGTATCATCTGCAAACTTTGATATGTTACACTCGGTCCCCTCCTCCAAATCGTTAATATAGATTGTAAAGAGTTGGGGACCCAGCACCGACCCCTGCGGAACACCACTGGCTACTGGTTGCCAGTCCGAGAATGAACCATTTATCCCAACTCTCTGCTTCCTGTTAGATAACCAATCCTCCACCCATGCCAGAATATTACCCCCAATCCAGTGATTTTTTATCTTGAGTAATAATCTTTTATGTGGCACCTTGTCGAATGCCTTCTGGAAGTCTAAATACACTACATCCACTGGTTCCCCTTTATCCTCAAAGAACTCGAGCAAATTTGTCAGACATGACTTCCCCTTCATAAAGCCATGCTGACTTTGTCCTATTAAATTATGTTTTTCTAAATGTTCCATTACTGTCTCCTTAATAATAGACTCCAAAATTTTACCCACCACAGATGTTAGGCTAACTGGTCTATAATTTCCAGCCTTCTGCCTACAACCCTTTTTAAATAAGGGTGTTACATTAGCAGTTTTCCAATCTGCCGGGACCTTTGCTGAGTTCAGGGAGTTTTGGAAAATTATTACCAAAGCATCCACAATTCCTACTGCCACTTCTCTCAAGACCCTAGGATGTAAGCCATCAGGTCCAGGGGATTTATCCGCCTTGAGTCCCATTATTTTACTGAGTACCAATTCCTTAGTGATTTTAATCGTATTTAGCTCCTCCCCCACTAGAGCCCCCTGTTTGTCCAGTGTTGGGATATTCTTAGTGTCCTCTACCGTAAAGACTGAAACAAAATATTTGTTCAGCATTTTTGCCATCTCCATGTTTCCCACCATTAATTTCCTGGTCTCATCCTCTAAGGGACCTACGTTTGTCTTAACCACCCTTTTTCTTTTTATATAACTATAGAAACTCTTGCTATCTGTTTTTATATTTTTTGCTAATTTATTTTCATAGTCTATTTTCCCTTTCTTAATCAATCCTTTAGTTACTTTTTGTTGTCTTTTGAAGACTTCCCAATCTTCTATCCTCCCACTAACTTTGGCTACCTTATATGTCCTTGTTTTTAGTTGGATACTTTCTTTAATTTCTTTACTTAGCCATGGATGGCTGTCATTTCTTTTACACTCTTTTTTCCTCAGTGGAATATATTTATTTTGAAAGTTGTAAAATAACTCCTTGAATGAACACCACTGCTCATGTACTGTCTTACCCTTTAATCTATTTTCCCAGTCCACTTTAATCAATTCTGCTCTCATGCCATCATAGTCTCCTTTATTCAAGCTCAGTATGCTTGTTTGAGAACCAACCTTCTCACCCTCTAATTGGATATGGAATTCAACCATGTTATGGTCACTCATTCCAAGGGGATCCTTAACTAGGACATTATTAATTAATCCAGACTCATTACAAAGTATTGGGAGCAAGGGCAGCTTTGCATGGAATCCAGCTTTTCAAACATGTCTGTCTGCTATCAAAATGTGTGGCATCTGTTTCCTTGTTGATGCAGTAGAGTCAATGACTTGGTTCAGTTTCAGATTCAGAAGCCACCCGATATCTGACTCACAATCCATTTCCTTTGCCAAGAGCAGTCTTAAATGTTCATTTTCTGTACGGATAAACACTAATGTGATGGGCTGAATGGCCTCCTTGACAAAGTACCACATAATAGACTTGTTAGCAAAATTAAAGCCCATGGGATTAAAGGGACAGTGGCAGCATGGATTCAAAATTGGCTAAGGGACAGAAAGCAGAGAGTAGTGGTGAACGGTTGTTTTCAGACTGGAGGGAGGTGTACAGTGGTGTTCCCCAGGGGTTGGTATTAGGACCACTGCTCATTTTTATGTATATTAATGACCTGGACTTGGGTATACAGGGCATAATTTCATAGTTTGCAGATGATTTTTTTAAATTAATTCACGGGATGTGGGCGTCGCTGGCAAGGCCAACATTTATTGCCCATCCCTAATTGCCCTTGAGAAGGTGGTGGTGAGCCACCTTCTTGAACCGCTGCAGCCCATGTGGTGAAGGTACTCTCCCAGGCTTTTGACCCAGCGATGATGAAGGAACGGCGATATACCTCCAAGTCAGGATGGTGTGTGACTTGGGATGGTTCCAGGGATGGGAGATCTTAGCTACAAGGACAGGTTGGAACAGAGCCCAACCAGTCCCCATCCACCAGCACCCTCCTCCACCTAGCTGAACTTGTTCTCACATTGAACAACTTCTCCTTTGACTCCACTCATTTCCTCCAAATCAAAGGTGTTGCTATGGGTACCCGCATGGGTCCTAGCTATGCCTGCCTTTTCGTGGGATATGTGGAACACTCTTTGTTCCAGTCCGACTCGGATCCCCTCCCTCACCTCTTTTTCCGGTACATTGATGACTGTATCGGTGCCGTTTCCTGCTCTCGCCCTGAACTAGACAATTTCATTCACTTTGCCTCCAATTTCCACCCTTCCCTCACCTTCACATGGACCATCTCCGACTCTTCCCTTCCCTTCCTCGACTTCTCCGTCTCCATGTCTGGGGATAGGTTATTGACCAACATTCACTACAAGCCCACTGACTCCCACAGCTACCTGGACTACACTTCCTCCCACCCCGCCTCCTGTAAGGACTCTATTCCATTCTCCCAGTTTCTCCGTCTCCGCCGCATCTGCTCCGACGATGCCACCTTCCATACCAATGCTTCCGAAATGTCTTCCTTTTTCCTCAACCGAGGATTCCCCTCTACTGTGGTTGACACGGCCCTCGACCGTGTCCATTCTATCTCCCGCACTTCTGCCCTCACCCCTGCCCCGCCCTCCCGGAACCACAATAGAGTTCCCCTTGACCTCACCTTTCACCCCACCAGCCTCCACATTCAACGGATCATCCTCCGCCATTTCCGCCACCTCCAGCGTGATCCCACCACCAAACGCATCTTCCCCTCACCTCCTCTTTCAGCATTCCATAGGGACCGCTCCCTCTGAGACACCCTAGTCCACTCCTCTATCACACCCAGCACCCCTTCCCCTTCGCCTGGCAGCTTCCCGTGCAAGCGCAGGAGATGCAACACCTGCCCTCATACCTCCCCCCTTCCCACTGTCCAGGGCCCCAAACACCCCTTCCAGGTGAAACAGCGATTTGCTTGTACTTCTTGCAATCTAGTATACTGTATTCGCTGCTCACGATGTGGTCTCCTCTACATTGGGGAGACCAAACGCAGATTGGGAGACTGCTTTGCGGAACACCTCCATTCAGTCCGTAAGGGTGACCCTGAGCTTCCGGTCGCCTGTCATTTTAATTCACCGCTCCACTCCCACTCTGACCTCACCGTCCTCGGCCTCTTGCATTGTTTCCACAGAAGCTCAGGGTAAGCTCGAGGAACAGCACCTCATCTTTCGATTAGGCACTTTACAGCCTTCTGGACTCAACCGAGAGTTCAACAATTTCAGATCATAACCTCGGCTCCGATCATATAGATATTTTTTTATCCACACTTTTGGTTTGTGCCTTTTCTTTTTTTCTCTCTCTCCACATGGCAGCTGTCTTTCATTCTGCCAGCGCAATTCACACTTCATCCAGAGCCATCCTTTTGTTTCTTACCCTGTCCTATTACCATCTCGTCTCGCCTTGAATATCTCTTAATGTCTCTTCTTCTCACAGACCTTCCCTTTTGTTCTTTTATTCCTTCCCCCAGCCCCCAAACTTGCTTTTTCATCTGTTTCATTTCCTGCTTTTTTCTCAGTTCTGACGAAGGGTCCTCGACCTGAAACGTTAACTCTGTTTCTCTCTCCACAGATGTTGCCTGGCCTGCTGAGTTTTTCCAGCGCTTTCTGTTGTTATTTCAGTTTTCCAGCATCCGCAGTATTTTGCTATTGGAGAAGCTGGATTTGTTTTCATTAGAGCAAAGGGGTTGAGGGTTGATTTGATAGAGGTGTACAAGATTATGACGGGTTTGGATAGGCTCGACCGAGAAAGGCTGTTCCCACTAGTTGATGGTACAAGGACTAGGGGACACAGATTTAAGGTTTTTGGCAAGAGATTCAGGAGGGATGTGAGGAAAAGCTTTTTTACACAGCGAGTGGTGAGGACCTGGAACTCGCTGCCGACGCAAGAGGTGGAAGCGGAGACGCTCAATGTTTTCAAGGGGAGACTGGATAGGCACTTGAGGGAAATAAACTTGCAGGGTTACGGGGATAGAGCGCGGGAATGGGACTGACTGGATTGCTCTGCAGAGAGCTGGCACGGACTCGATGGGCCAAATGGCCTCCTTCCGTGCCGTTATGACTCTATGGGCAGAATTTTCATTGACCTGTGGAGGTGGGTTTGGAGGTGTGTGGGGGGTTAAAATTGCGAAAACTGGCGGGCAGGCACAAGCCCGCCTCCATCCCGCCTCCACGCAATTTTCATTAAATCGTGTCTGCTGGTCCTGACTCCGTCCCGCCTCTGAGAGGCGGAATAGGCCATTAAGGCCCTTAACAAGCACTAAATTGCCTCTATAATGCCATTTTGAAAGGCCTTTGTGATTTTAACCCTTTTTCCACGTGAAGCATGCCTGTTCTGAACCACGAATGTGAAACCTGGTTGTAGCACATTTGGATTGCTGACTATCAGCTGCAGCTCAACCATGAAATAGGAGATGTGATCAGCCATCATTTGCAGTTGGCAGGACTTTGTTGTCTGAGGTCTGGGGGAACTTTTATATGGCATAACCACAGCTGTGGAAGTTTGGAGCCTGACACCCATCTCCAGTGTGACCTCCTGGGAAACGCTCTCGTCACCTTGACTGAGCGCTTCCTCAACTGAGGCATATACCAGAAGCATGGGAACCATTTATTTCCTTTCCTCCTGGACATCAGATTCGGACGAAGACCAGCCGTGGCAGCAGCAGAACCATGAACAACAGCACCACCAGCAGCATCAACAGGAGTGCCAAGCTGCTCCTCACCCACCTGAAGCTGCACAGGCCAGAAGGCGCCAGCGCGCGACCACATTGCTGCCCGAGATGCAAGGGACGCACTTGACCAGATTTGCTTAGCCTGCACAATCAAACACTTTTGCCTCGCACCTTCTTTTCAGACCATCGACAATGGCCAGGAACCTGCGGATTCCTATCACTCTGACCACCATACTGACAATTGCAAGTCATCCTAAGCCCTCAATGTGGAAGTCCCATTTGCGAAATGACAGACGCCACAACTTCAGCAGTTTGCCAGCAGAATTTATAATCACACCAAGCAAGTGCTGGCATTTCAAGATTAAAAACAACATTACACCCAAGTGACTACCCTTGTGACTACTTGTGCATTATTTTTCTTTTACGCGTGCTCCTACGTGGTGTTTCCCCTGTGGCTTCAGCAGATGTGGAGGCCCCTTCCTTACTTTCTTGCTGCTCCTGCCTCGACACCTTTGGCGGGCGTCCTCTGGGGTTGTGAGCCTGTGAGGGCTCGGCAACAGTCTGCTGCTCCTGCGGCTGTGCAGGGGCTGAGACGCCGATCTCAGTTGGGTGAGGACTCTGGTGGGGCTCTGACCGAGGGCTTTGCAGTGGCTTGGTCGTGTGAGCGCTTGGAGAGGAGCCCCCACTTCCTTGTTGTCTGCCACCAACATCCCTCTCATGGGTCAGCCCCACCTCAGTGCTTGCAAGTGGGTTGAGAGCACCTTGCTGCACATCAGGAGGGCCATGGGGACCCATATCTGCACTGGAAGTCCTACTCAGAAGGACTTCCATGAAGGTCTGGTTTCTGTGTTCAATAGATGACCATCGGCCAGATGGGATATATCCTAGGATTCTTTGGGAGGCAAGGGAGGAGATTGCAGAGCCTTTGGCTTTGATCTTTGGGTCCTCACTGTCCACGGGGATGGTGCCAGAGGACTGGAGAGTGGCGAATGTTGTTCCTCTCTTCAAGAAAGGAAATAGGAATGACCCTGGTAATTATAGGCCGGTTAGTCTTACTTCGGTGGTTGGTAAGATAATGGAAAAGGTCCTGAGGGATAGGATTTATGACCATTTGGAAAGAGGCAACTTAATCAGGGATAGTCAACACGGATTCGTGAAGGGTAAGTCTTGCCTAACAAATTTGATTGAATTCTTTGAGGAGGTAACTAAGTGTGTAGATGAAGGTAGAGCAGTTGATATCGTATACATGGATTTTAGTAAGGCGTTTGATAAGGTTCCCCATGGTCGGCTCATGAAGAAATTAAGGAGTTGTGGGATAGAGGGAAATTTGGCCGATTGGATAGGTAACTGGCTATCTCATAGAAGGCAGAGGGTGGTGGTGGATGGAAAATTTTCGGACTGGAGACCAGTTGCCAGCGGTGTGCCACAGGGGTCGGTGCTGGGTCCTCTGCTGTTTGTGATTTTTATCAATGACTTGGAGGAGGGGACTGAAGGGTGGATCAGTAAATTTGCTGATGACACCAAGATTGGTGGAGTAGTGGATGAGGTGGAGGGCTGTTGTAGGCTGCAAAGAGACATTGATAGGATGCAGAGCTGGGCCGAAAAATGGCAGATGGAATTTAACCCTGATAAGTGCGAGGTGATTCATTTTGGTAGGGCAAATTTGAATAAGGATTACAGGGTCAACGGCAGGGTTCTGAGGAACGTAGAGGAACAGAGGGATCTGGGGGTTCATATCCACAGATCTCTGAAGGTTGCCACTCAAGTGGATAGAGCAGTAAAGAAGGCCTATGGTGTGTTGGCGTTTATTAACAGAGGGTTTGAGTTTAAGAACCGTGAAGTTATGCTGCAACTGTACAGGACCTTGGTGAGACCACATTTGGAATATTGTGTGCAGTTCTGGTCACCTCACTATAGGAAGGACGTGGAAGCATTGGAAAGAATGCAGAGGAGATTTACCAGGATGCTGCCTGGTTTGGGGGGGAGGTCTTATGAGGAAAGATTGAGGGAGTTAGGGCTTTTCTCTTTAGAGCGGAGGAGGATGAGAGGCGACTTAATAGAGGTTTATAAGATGATGAGGGGGATAGATAGAGTGGATGTTCAGAGACTATTTCCTCGGGTAGAGGCAGCTGTTACAAGGGGGCATAACTATAAGGTGCATGGGGGGAGATATAGAAGGGATGTCCGAGGTAGATTCTTTACTCAGAGAGTGGTTGGGGTGTGGAATGGACTGCCTGCTGTGATAGTGGAGTCGGACACTTTAGGAACTTTCAAGCGGTTATTGGATAAGCACATGGAGCACACCAGAGTGATAGGGAGTGGGATAGCTTGATCTTGGTCTCGGACAATGCTCGGCACAACATCGAGGGCCGAAGGGCCTGTACTGTGCTGTACTGTTCTATGTTCTATGTTCTATCGCTCCTCAAGAGATGCCAGTCTATTCTGAACAATGACCATGTTTTCTACACTCTGGCGACTTATCTCCTCCATAGCCATAGCCATCCTCTCCTCTACTGTAGCCATCCTTTCCACGGAGGTTGCCATCCTTTCCGTGGTGATGCGTTCATGCGCCAATGACTCCACAAAGGCTCTGCTCATGTTCGCGATGGACTCCTCCATTCGCTCCACACTCGCAGCGACCCTGGAGACAAAACCTGCCAGAGACTCCTGCATCTGTTCCTGGAGTTCCAGCACTGCTGATCTTATGGATGGACCCAGAGGCAGAGGGTCGACATGCAGCTGAGCCGAGCTAGGAGAGTCCTGCGCCCTCCGACTAGGACTCTCCACTGCTGTCCCTGTCTCCACTATCTGCTGATGCTCACTTGTGAGCTGTGAAACACCAGGTGACAACACTACTCTATCTCGCGATGTTCCCTCCGAGGTGTGAGTGTCTGCGCTGGTGCTAGGTGCGCTGAATTCTGCTGACGCGGCGACCTCAGAGGTTGCAGCTTCCTCTGAGGAGTGGTGAGGCTCATGCTCTTCCTCCTGGACGGTGGGGAGGCTGGTTGCGATGGTCCTGGGGGGGAGTAAAGGAAAGAGTCAGAGATGTGAGTCCAAGGTTACATGCACATTGCATATTGCAGATGATCATAAGTCAGTCTGCTGGAGCATCAGAATCATTATCAGTGACTCATGCAATGTCAATGAGAGAGATGATAAACTATTCTGTCACCAGCTTGCTCTGATGCACCCATCTGTCCGTCCCCCACTTGCGCATCGTCCTCGACTCCCATGATCTCCAGGACCGCCTCCTCCCAGGGGGTGAGCTGGGCTACTGAGGGTGGCCCTCCTCCTGTCCTCGCTCTTTCCCTCTTATTGTGAGCTCTCTTTTCCTGCAATGAGGGAGACAAGTGGAGTTTGAGTGAGAATGAAGGAGTGAGTGTAGAGAATCTATATCATTGATGGTTAGAAGGAGACAAATTCGGAGTGAGGTGGCAAGACCATGGGCCCTCCCTGTGTGTTGTAAGTTGTTTTCATAGCATCACAGCGATAGGGAGTGTGAGGGCTGCATAGTCGAATAGTTAGGTGAATGTGACCATACAGAGAGAGGGAATGGGTAAGGGTGCAGGGATGTCAGTGTCAAGTGGGATGTGGAGGAAGAGGTTGTCAAAGCTGAGTGCTGGTGAGGAGAGGCAATGGGGATCAGAATGAGGGTGATGGGAAATTCATACTCACTTTTCCAGTGCGCAGCAGGTCATGAAACCTCTTCCTGCACTGAAGCCAGGTTCTGCGGATTATGGACAACGAGTTGACCTCCTCTGCCACCTGGATCCACACAGCCTTGGTTTGATGGGAAGGCTTCTTCCTCCCTGAAGAAGGGAAAAGCACCTCCTTATTAGCTCTGGCTCCCTCAATTAAAGCTTGCAGGGCGACATCATCAAATCGGGGTGCAGACCTAGGTCTCTGGCTGGCCATTCTTCCTGCAGGTGCCTCTAACATGCAAAGGCAGAAGCTTGGCAGTCTGCAGAGGAAGCAAGGCTTGTTGCAGACCTTAAATGCTGTAGCAATGATGACGTCATCGGAAGCGACTTTCAGACTGGAAAAACTCACTGGCCATGGGTTCCCACACGTTGGAACTCAATTGGCCAATTATGTTAAAATCACATCAATCTCCCACATCGATTTAGATTCGGGTGGCTAACACGAAATGCGGATTACACGACCCCAGCCCGCCCCTGAATCAAAATCCAGCCCTATGACTCTATGGCTCTATGACTTGAAGGGGAACTTGGAGGTGGTGGTGTTCCCATGCACCTGCTGCCCTTGTCCTTCTAGGTGGAAGAGGTCGCAGGTTTGGGAGGTGCTGTCGATGAAGCCTTGGCGAGTTCCTGCAGTGCATCTTGTAGATGGTACACACTGCAGCCACGGTGCGCTGGTGGTGGAGGGAGTGCATGTTTAAGGTGGTGGATGGGGTGCCAATCAAGTGGGCTGCTTTGTCCTGGATGGTGTCGAGCTTCTTGAGTGTTGTTGGAGCTGCACTCATCCAGGCAAGTGGAGAGTATTCCATCACAATCCTGACTTGTGCCTTGGAGATGGTGGAAAGGCTTTGGGGAGTCAGGAGGTGAGACACTTGCCGCAGAATACCTAGCCTCTGACCTGCTCTTGTTGCCACAGTATTTATGTGGCTGGTCCAGTTAATTTTCTGGTCAATGGTGCCCCCCAGGATGGTGATGGTGGGGGATTCGGCGATGGTAATGCCACTGAATGTCAGGGGGCGGTGGTTAGACTCTCGCTTGTTGGAGATTGTCATTGCCTGGCACTTGTGTGGCGCGAATGTTACCTGCCACTTATCAGCCCAAGTCTGAACGTCGTCCATTATTAAGGAAGTAATAGCAGGACATTTAGAAAATCATAATACAATCAAACAGAGTCAACATGGTTTTAGGAAAGTGAAATCATGTTTGACAAATTTACAAGAGTTCTTTGAGGATGTAACGAGCAGGGTGGATAAAAGGGAACCAGTAGATGTAGTGTATTTGGATTTCCAGAAGGCATTCGATAAGGTGCCACATAAAAGGTTACTGCACCAGATAAGAGCTCACGGGGTTGGGGGTAATATATTAGCATGGATAGAGGATTGGCTAACTAACAGAAACCAGAGAGTCAGGATAAATGGGTCATTTTCATGTTGGCAAACTGTAACTAGTGAGGTGCCACAGGGATTGGTGCTGGGGTCTCAACTATTTACAATCTATATTAATGACTTGGATGAAGGGGCCGAGTGTACTGTAGGCAAATTTGCTGATGATACAAAGATAGGTGGGAAAGCAAGTTGTGAGGAGGACACAAGGGGCTGGATTTTACCTGCCGAGACGAATTGGGGGCGGGACTGCTGCCTTCCGGGTTCTAGTCCCGCCCCCAGCGATGTCTGATGCACCAACGCTATTTTCCCCTGATTGGCCTTTTTTTTTTGCGATTTAAATATTTTTATTCAAAAACAATAATACCTGTACAACTCATCAATTACATAGTAAATCCATTATATAGTAAATCCATTACATAGTAAATCCATTACATTCATCCATCACAGTAAAAAATAAAGCCTTAAAAACAGCCTTATAATTAACATAAATGCAATGATTACTTTTACAAATAATCAATAATGTTTACAGTACAAATACCCTTAAGCAATTCCACACAACTTTTTAGATTTAAAATAATAAATCTCAAAGTTAACTCCACATAAAACAAACCATTTCAATACCAGTGTACAAACACATAGCACCATCATAATCCAATTAAATGCTACAGATAACATTTATTCCAATAAACCAAGAAAACCTGTTTTACGCCAGTCCTACTGGCATTGTTCGTTCGATCATTCGATCATTCATTCAATTGTTCGTTCGTCCATTCAAGCGTTCGTTCGATCGAGCGTAAGTTCCATTATGTATGTCTGAATGCGTGCGTGCGTACTGATTGGCCTTTTTAAGCCCGCCCTGCGGGCTTGCCGGCCAATTAAGGAAAAGCCAGTGTCAGATGATGCAAAACATTAGTTAGGCCACAGCTGGAATACTGTGTGCAGTTCTGGTTGCCACACTATAGGAGGGATGTGATTACATTAGAGAGGGTGCAGAGGAGATTCACCAGGATGTTACCTGGGCTGGAGCGCTTCAGCTATGAAGAGAGACTGGACAGGCTGGGGTTGTTTTCCTTAGAGCAGAGAAGGCTGAGGGGGGACCTGATTGAGGTGTACAAAATTATGAGCGGCATAGATAGGGTAGATAGAAAGGAACATTTACCCTTAGTAGAGGGGTCAATAACCAGGGGGCATAGTTTCAAGGTAAGGGGCAGGAGGTTTAGAGGGGATTTGAGGAAAAACTTTTTCACCCAGAGGGTGGTTGGAATCTGGAACTCACTGCCTGAAAGGGTGGTAGAGGCAGGAACCCTCACAACATTCAAGAAGCATTTAGATGAGCACTTGAAACGCCATAGCATACAAGGCTACGGACCAAGTGCTGGAAAATGGGATTAGAATAGACAGGGCTTGATGGCCGGTGCGGACACGATGGGCCAAAGGGACTCTTTCTGTGCTGTAGAACTCTATGGGGTAAAAATTGAGTCGCGCCCCATTTGGGGCGCTAACCTCGCCGGGGCGCGACTTTTAGCGCCCCTGAAAAAATTAGCGGCCCCGCGCCGGAACTTCAGTGGTTGCGCCCCAAGAGGGAAGCGGGGCGCCACTGGAAGCACCTCGCATCCCTCTTGGGGCGCTGCGAGGGAATATCCTGGCGCTACGTGCCGCAGCGCCACGCGCTGCGGCACGTCGCGCCGCGGTATTGCAGGCCTTCCTCCCCTTCTTAAAGGGGAGGGACCCTGCGCAGTGCGAACCAGGGCCCAGCTGGGCCCCCGGGGATCGGGAGTGCCGGCAAAAGAGCCCGGCACTCAAGAGAAGTGCCGGGCTCTTGGAGCGCAGCCGGCACTTCACGGTGGGGGGGCTTCACGGGGGCCGGGGACAGCAACGGGGGCAGGTGCTGGCAGGCGGCCAGCAACAAAAATGGCCGCCTGCCACCTCCCCTTTAAATATCGCCGCCCCGGCCGCACGTACGCCTCCCTGAACCCGTCGGACATAGCGTCTGGCGGTAAATCAGGGGGCGCGACTGAAGATCGCGGCTGGAGCGCGAGCGGGGTGCTGCGCACGGCGATGACGTCATCGCCGGCGGCGCAGCGCCACAGGGCGCTACCGGCTGGCGCCGCCGCTAACCTCCCGCTGAATTTTTCGGGAGGCGTGGGCGGCGCTGCGCCCGGGCGTTAGCTGCTTTACGCCCCATTAGCGCCCTCTTAAGGCGCTAACGGGAGGCGCAAGCAGCTGAATTTTTCCCCCTATGACTCTATGATATCAGTTGATGACGCTTCATCTGCTGGCTTTCTTAAAGTGACATGAACCTTTTATTTTTGACAGATAATCTGTCAGTGTTTGACAGCATTGAGGTGCTGTCAAACACTGACAATCACTGTACAAAGGTGAGCCCTTTCACCCAGGCTCTCCAATGACTCTCTCCTTAGGATAAAACAGATGGCACCAATGAGGTGAGGCCACACAAACACTTCAAAGCTTGTCACCTACAGAAAAATCTAAACATGTTAAAAATGACTTTCCCAACATTTCCTCAACTCTGATACTCATCAGTGTCCCATTGCATCCTTCACACCACTTCTGCAGCTGTCATCTATACACAAACATAACAACAGACCCACAGCACGCCTCACTTACCCTGGCGGGGTTCCCTGACATCGGGAAGCCTGCAGCAGAAGTCTCAAAATGGGTAAAAGCCTCTTAACTGCCTGTTAACTAGCTCTTCCCGCCGCTAGTAGTCGGGTCCCTGCGCAAATCGGGTACCCTGACTCCTGGGAAGATTGGTTGGAGGTGGGTTGGGAGCGGGTTTGAGACCCGCACCCATTTTTTTTGATTTTCCCAGCAGTCCCGCCTCCAGACCCGCCTCCTCAGGGCTGGTAAAATCCAGCCCAAAGAGTCTGCAAAGGGATATAGATAGGTTCAGAGGGCAAACATTTGGCAGATGGAGTATGATGTGGGAAAATGTGAGGTTATCCACTTTGGTAGTAAGAATAAAAAAGAAAATTATTATTTAAATGGAGAGTGACTACATAATGCTGCAGTAGAGGGATCTGGGTATCCTCATACATGAAACACAAAAAGTTAGGATGCAGTTACAGCAAGTAATTAGGAAGGCAAATGGAATGTTGGCCCTTATTGCAAGGGGGATGGAGTATAAAAGTAGGGAAGTCTTGCTACAACTGTACAGGGCGTTGGTGAGACCACATCTAGAGTACTGCTACAGTTTTGGTCTCCTTATTTAAGGAGGGATATACTTGCATTGGAGGCAGTTCAGAGAAGGTTCACTAGGTTGATTCCTGAGATGAAGGGGTTGTCTATGAAGAAAGGTTGAGCAGGTTGGGCCTATACGCTTTGGAGTTTAGAAGAATGAGAGGTGATCTTATTGAAATATATAAGATTCTGAGGAGGATTGACAAGGTAGATGCAGGGAGGATGTTTTCCTTCATGGGGGAATCTAGAACTAGGGGGCATAGTTTCAGAATAAGGGGTCGCCCATTTAAAACGGAGATGAAGAGGAATTTCTTCTCTCAGAGGGTCGTGAATCTTTGGAATTCTCTACCCCAGAGAGCTGTGGAGCCGGAGACATTGAATATATTCAAGGCAGAGATGGACAGATATTTGAGCTACAGGGGAGTCAAGGGTTATGGGGAGCAGGCGGGAAAGTGGAGTTGAGGCCAAGATCAGATCAGCCATGATCTTATTGAATGGCGGAGCAGCCTCGAGGGGCCAAATGGCCTACTCCTGCTCCTATTTCTTATGTTCTTATGTTCTTATGTCCAGGTCTTGTTGCATGCGGGCATGGACTGCATCATTTTCTGAGGAGTTGTGAATGGCACTGAACACTGTGCAGTCATCAGCAAACATCCCCATTTCTGACCTTATGTTGGAGGGAAGGTCATTGATGAAGCAGCTGAAGATGTTTGGGCCTAGGACATTGCCCTGAGGAACTCCTGCAGCGATGTCCTGGGGTTGTGATGATTGACCTCCAACCACCACAACCATCTTCCTTTGTGCTAGGTATGACTCCAGCCAGTGGAGAGTATTTCCCCCGATTCCCATTGACTTCAGTTTTACTGGGGCTCCTTGATGCCACACTCGGTCAAATGTTGCCTTGATGTCAAGAGCAGTCACTCTCGCCTCACTCTGGAATTCAGCTCCTTTGTCCATGTTTGGACCAAGGCTGTAATGAGGTCGGGAGCCGAGTGGTCTTGGCGGAACCCAAACTGGGCATCAGTGAGCAGGTTATTAGTGAGTAAGTGCCGCTTGATAGCACTGTCGATGACACCTTCCATCACTTTGCTGATGATTGAGAGTAGACTGATGGGGCGGTAATTGGTTGGGTTGGATTTGTTCTGCTTTTTGTGGACAGGACATACCTGGGCAGTTTTCCACATTGTCGGATAGCTAGCAGTGTTATAGCTGTACTGGAACAGCTTGGCTAGAGGCGCGGCTAGTTCTGGAGCACAAGTCTTCAGCACGATAGCCGGGATGTTGTCGGGGCCCATAGTCTTTGCTGTATCCAGTGCGCTCAGCCGTTTCTTGATATCATGATACGAATCTCGGAAATGTAGTAAACAATGACGAGGATGGTTTCTGACTTCAGGAGGACACAGACAGACTGGTGAAATGGACAGACGGATGAAATTTAACGCAGAGAAGTGTGAAGTGATACATTCTGGTAGGAAGAATGAGGAGAGGCAATATAAATTAAATGATACAATTTTAAAGGGGATACAGGAACAGAGAGACCTGGGGGTGTAGGTACACAAATCTTTGAAGGTGGCAGGACAAGTTGAGAAGGCTGTTAAAAAAGCATATGTGATCCTGGGCTTTATTAATAGAGTACAAAAGCAAGGAAGTTATGCTAAACCTTCATAAAACACTGGTTCGGCCTCAGCTGGAGTATTGGCTGGAATTTTCACATTGCAGAGCGTGCGGGTTTGGGAGCGGGTCGACGGTAAAAAGCGGTGAAATTGACAGCACATTGGGAATCCGCCGTCATCCCGCCGAGTTCCGTGTTTAACTGGGACGCATTTCGAAGCGCGCGACGGACCCGCTCGGGAGAGGCAGGCGGCCTCATTAAGGTTGTTAACTTCTCGTTTAGAGACGCTTAACAGCCTTTTAAATGTGAGGTTTGAACTTTAACTGGTTGCGCACGGGATTCACGGATCTCGGGAAGCTCGCCTGTAAAGGGGAGGCGGAAGGTCAGTGGCCATTGAGTTACTTCATTAAGTGACAGCTGGAAAAGCACATAAATACACACAGCTTACACCTGCTTCCTTGCCTAAGGGAAAGGCTCTTGCTGACACCACTTTGTGCAGAGATTTTGCTTTCAGGAGTTTGTAGGTGATTTCTGCAACCTTTTTCACCACATTGCAAGTCACTCTCACTACAGTGGAGGATTGTGCCTCTGATCTCCACTTTACCTGCCATCTATCAGATCAGCGTGGGTGCTGCTTATGCTGTCTCACCTTGGACCTCAGATTCGGACCAAGATGAGCCCCAGCACCAACAACACCAGCCACACCAGCAGCAGCAGCAACAACACCAGCAGCCTTCTCCTCACTGACCTGATGCTCCACAGGAGAGAGGGGATCAGCACAGGGGTGCACCTCACCAGAGGCGATACCCCCAACACAGGGTATACAGGCAGAGGATGAGCTTCCTGGACATGACTGAACAGCAGTGCTTCAGGAGGCTCAGGCTATCACGCCAGGTCGTGGCAGACATTTGTAGCTTGCTGGAAGAAGACCTGCTGCCCAGAGGACCTGGTGGACACGCCTTACCAGTGGCTGTCAAACTCACCACCGCCCTCAACTTCTTCGCCTCAGGCTCCTTCCAGGGATCTGCAGCAGAGAATTGCAGGATCTCGCAGTCTGCCATCCACAGATGCATCACCCAGGTGACCGATGCCATGTTTCACAAGTCAGCCACTTATGTACGTTTTGCCACTGATGAAGCCAGTGTTACTGAGCGGGCACTCGGCTTTGCAGCTCTGGCTGGCTTCCCACAGGTGCAGGGTGTCATCAACTGCACATATGTGGCCATCAAGGCACCCCCACATTACCCAGGAGTGTTTGTGAACCGCAAGGGCTTCCACTCCCTCAATGTGCAGCTTGTCTGCAACCTCCAAACAGACTTACCGGTTGGCTGCTTGGAGACAAGGGCTATCCACTGAAGACGTGGCTGATGACACCATTGAGGAGGCCAAGCAATGAGGCCGAGGAGCACTATAATGAAAGCCACATGTCCACCAGATGTGCCATAGAGGAAGCAATCGGCATGCTGAAGATGTGCTTCGGATGCCCTGACAGCCCTTCAGTACGCACCAGCCAGGGTCTCCAGAATCGTCGTCGTTTGCTGCGCGCTGCACAACATAGCTCAGCAGCGAGGATTAGCGCTGCATGATGAGCAAGGTGCAGAGCACATAGCCTCTTCGGAGGAGGAGGAACAGGTGGAACATGAGGAGGAGGAGGAACCTGAGGCAGAGATGGCACCAGCAGTGGTGCAAATTGCTGCCCAGAATGGCCTCATAATGGCCCGATTTAGTTAAGTTGCACCAGTGCACCCATCTGGCTCCCAGATGCTGTACCAACATCCCATCCCCCCCACCACCAACACCACAAAACAGTCCTAACATGACCAAACCATTCCTGTCAACCAAACACTCATTGCTCGAGATGAAGTAGTGTCTCACCATTCACTCCAAGTGACAAGGCCACTTCCCAGGTAGCCGGCAAAAATGGACAAGACGGGAAAGTGGTGCAAAGAAATAAATTTATGTGCATCATAAATAGAACGGAAACTTAACGCTAACGTTTTGGCAAACACCCATGTGCCTAACCTTGTGCAACTACGATTGTGTCTTATTTCTTTTCCGCGTGCTTCTACCAGGTGCAACCCCTGTGGTTTCAGCGAGGTAGAGGCAGGCTGCTCACTTCCCTGCTGAGACTGCTTCGACACTTTTGGCGGACGTCCTCTGGGTTTTAGGGCCTGTGAGGGCCCCGCCAAAGAATGCTCCTCCTGCAACACAGCTGTCCCTGTATCCGCCATCTGCTCTTGCTCACTTGCGATGTGTGAGACACCAGGTGACAACACTACTCTATGTCTCGCTGGACCCACCGACGTGTGCGTATCTGCGCTGGTGCTGGGTGTGCATGGGTCTGGTGGTGGTGCACCCTCATAGATTGGAGCTTCCTTTGAGGTGTTGTCTTCCTCCTCCGGCTGGACAGTTGGGATGGGGGGCGGGCACTTGATGGACCTGTGGGAGAGTAAAGACATGAATTAGCCCTCTTATAATAAGAATGTGTAGTGTTACCATTATGCACATAATGCTATTTCACTGGCTGCTGACATCAAGTCACCATGAGTGACTGTTGTATGCCATGTGGCTGTATGATATTTAATTCTGTCACCAGGATGCTGGGAGGTCCCTCTCTCTCCATCTCCCACCGCCAGCAGCTCTGCCACTCTGCTTATTTCGAGAGCCTCCTCCTCTGCAGGTGTTAAATTTGTGTATATTGGAGGGTCACCTCCGGTCTCTCTCTTTCTCTCCTGTTCTGCGCTCACTTCTCCTGCAAGGAGGGAAAGAAGAGAACTTTGAGTGAGAGTGATGGAATGAGAGTAAGGGATGGATGGGCTACATCTGTAGAGGTTGACTTTGAGGGAGTGGCGTGACATTACCAAATGGCCTCCGTCTGTGGCGTTACTTTGTAGGATTGCATTAGGATGAGTGTGAGTGTCAGTGGTGGATAGTCAGATGGGGATGTGACTAGGTGCATAGACAGTGAGGGATGGGTGCACCGCAAGGTAGGTTGGTGTGAGAGGTGATGTGCAGGAGTAGGCTTGGGAAGGCAGAGTGATGGAGTTGGGGTGACACGCACATCAGGATGTTGTTGAGAGTGGCATTGCACTCACCTTTCCTGACCTCACAAGCTCATTCAATCTTTTCCGGCATTGAATCCAGGAGCGGCTGACAGCACCCCTACTGCTCACTTCTTGGGCGATCTCCAGCCATGCCCTCTTGGTTTCTCAGGCAGCTCTTTTCCTGCTGCTGCCAGTGAACAGGACCTCCCTGCGAGCTCTGACTCCCTGGACGTGGACTTCCAAGGAGGCATCTGAGAACCTGGGCACAGCCTTCTCTCGCCGTGGCTCCATCTTTGCTTGCACCCACACAAATCTCTGTGATATAGACCAATCGCCGCCTCTCCCAACCACCTTTATGCCTCCTCCAACAACCTTCAACTGTGATGTGTGCAAGGCTCCTTTAAATATCTGAGCTGAAAGCGAGTCATCGGTGATGTCATCAGACCCACTCCATTTAATTGGCTGGGAAACCCGCATGACTGTTTCAATTGGTGTAATTGAGTTAAACGCGCAGTGCAGAACACGCTGGTGAAAACTTCGGGATGGCGACCCGCGATGCGGCCCGCACGCACCCGCCCGCCCCGACTCTAAGGTAAAGACTCCGGCCATTGTGACCAATTCTGGGCACCACACTTTAGGAAGGGTGTCAAGACCTTGGAGAGGGTGCAGAAGAGTTTTACTAGAATGGTACCAGGGATGAGGGACTTCAGTTATGTAGAGAGACTGGAGAAGCTGGGGTTGTTCTCCTTAGAGCGGAGAAGGTTCAGAGGAGATTTGATAGAGGTGTTCAAAATCATGAATGGTTTTGATAGAGTAAATAAGAAGAAACTGTTTCCAGTGGCAGGAGGGTCGGTAACCAGACGACACAGATTTAAGGTGATTGGCAAAAGAACCAGAGGTGACGTGAGGAAACATTTTGTTTTTACACATCAAGTTGTTGTGATCTGGAATGCGCTGCCTGAAAGGGCGGTGGAAGCAGATTCAATAGAATTGGATAAATGAAGGCAAAAAAGTTACAGGGCTATGGGAAAAAAGCAGGGGTGTGGGATTGATTGAATAGCTCTACCCAACAGTCCCTTGCTTTTTGTGGCATATATCAATGATTTAGACTTCAATGTAGGGGCCATGATTAAGAAGTTTGCAGATGATAAAAAAATTGGCCGCATTGTTGATAGTGAGGAAGAAAGCTGTAGACTGCAGGAAGATAGCAATGGACTGGTCAGGTGGGCAGAAAAGTGGCAAATGGAATTCAATCCGGAGAAGTGTGAGGTAATGCATTTGGGGAGGGCTAACAAGGCAAGGGAATACACAATAAATGGTAGGATACTGAGAAGTGTAGAGGAACAGAAGGACCTTGGAGTGCATGTCCACAGATCCCTGAAGATAGCAGGACAGGTAGATAGGTTGTTAAGAAGGCATACGGGATACTTTCCTTTATTAGCTGAGGCATAGAATAAAGGAGCAGGGAGGTTTTGCTTGAACTGTATAAAACACTAGTTAGGCCACAGTTAAAGTACTGCGTACAGTTCTGGTCACCACATTACAGGAAGGATGTGATTGCACGAGAGAGGGTACTGAGGAGATTTATGAGGATGTTGCCAGGACTGGAGAATTTTAGCTATGAGGAAAGATTGGATAGGCTGGGGTTGTTTTCTTTGGAACAGAGGAGGCTCAGGGGAGACTTGATTGAGGTGTATAAACTTATGAGGAGCCCAGATAGAGTGGATAGGAAGGATCTATTTCCCTTAGCAGAGAGATCAATAACCAGGGGGCAGAGGTTTAAAGTCATTGGTAGAAGGATTAGAGGGGAGTTGAGGAAAAAAACATTTCACCCAGAGGGTGGTGGGGGTCTGAAACTCACTGCCTGAAAGGGTGGTAGAGGCAGAAACCATCATCACATTTAAAAATTACTTGGATATGCACTTGAAGTGCTGTAATCTACAAGGATACGGACCAAGAGCTGGAAAGTGGGATTAGGCTGGATAGCTCTTTGTCGGCCGGCACAGACACGATGGGTCGAATAGCCTCCTTCTGTGCTGTATCAGTCTATGATTCCATGATTCTGTGATTTCTATGCTTCTGTGAATTCAGTTTATGATCGGCAATTTTATTGAGTAATTTTAGAGGCATCATCGATACTTCAAGCAGCAGTTTTGTGCGGGATATCATCAACATTGAATACATTGGCATTGGTATGGATAGACTGGGCAGTGTTGCTTTTTGGCTGCACTTTATTGAACTTCATTCTGTCTTTTATACCAACTCAGGTATTAGTGCCACCTAGTGGATTGGATGGCAACAGCTGGAAAGTGGTTTTATTTAGAATCAGAGGCCCCGATATTTACGGGGAGGTGGGAGGGAGCGTTGGGGGCGGGGGAGTTCTGGACGGGAAACGAGGAAGTATGGGTTTTTCACCGTGACTCCCGCCCGACAGCTAACCTGATTGACAGGCTGATTGCCTGTCGGGCCGGAAAGCCTTCAGCACAAGGCCACAGCCGGGGAGCAGAGAGGAGGGAGAGATCGGGGGAGGGGGAGGGATCGTGGTTGGGAGGGAAGATCGTGGAGGTGGAGGGAGATTGGACGGGATTTTTGAGATCGCGAGAGGTTGGAGGGAAATTATGGGGGATTGCGCTGGGGTTGGGGTCGGGGGGGTGATTGGTGGGTGTCGGAGGTCATGGGGGGTTTGGGGGAGATCGGGAGTCAGGGATCGTGGAGTTGAGGGGGAGGTCAGCCGATTGCGGGGGGAGGGATCAGGTTAGCTTGAGGGGGGCTAGGCGGAACCTGCTCCTCTTAGTGCACAAGCAGTGCGGGAAAGGCTTTTAACATAATGGATTCAGCCGTTCTCGCCTCCTTTTAGCTGACGGGGGTTCCCAAGGCCCGGGAAACCCAGCCAAAATGGGTAAAAAATAAAAAGCCTGTAAAAATGGAGGTACGCGGCCTCCGTATGAGATTCACACTTGCATTCCTCAGCACCTGTAATTCTTTTTTGGGTGAAATAGGAGCAACTTGAAATTATTCAAATTATTCGGGATTTTATCTCTGTCTCCCCATGTGTAAGTAGCTGCTGATTTGTGAAGCTGGGTATGACACTTTCTGCAGGCTTAATCCGTCCCTGTCTAGTTTGTCTGTAGTTTTTAATGCAGCCTTTGTTTTTCTTAGACATGTGAGATAATCGCTGCGGTTTCTGACAGCTTTAACATAATCATTAACCTTGCTTATTTCCGCAAGTCTATCAGAGACCCTTTCACCAATGTGGTACAGTCAGTACCGACAAAAGAAAATCAGCCGCTTGAATCCACTTCAGCTCTCCTGCCCGGCCTCCCATCTTCCACCCTCCATAAATTTCAGCTCATCCAAGACTCTGCTGCTCGTGTCCTAACTCGCACCAGGTCCTGTTTATCCATCACCCCAGTGCTCCCTGACCTACATTGGCTCTTGGTCCAGCAACGCCTGAATTTTAAAATTCTCAACCTCGTGTTCAAATCCCTCCACGGCCTCATCCCTCCCTATCTCTGTAACCCCCCTCCAGCCCCACAACCCCCCGAGATATCCGCGTTCCTCCAATCCTGGCCTCTTCTGCACCCCATGATTTTAATCGCTCTACCATTGGCGGCCGTGCCATCAGCTTACTCGGCCCTAAGCTCTGGAATTCTTTCCCCAATCCTCTCCGCCTCTCCACCTCTCCGCCTTTAAGACACTCCTTAAAACCTACCTCTTTGACCAAGCTTTTGGTCACCTGTCCTAATTCGCCTTCTTTGGGTCCGTGTCAATTTTGTCTGATAACACTCCTGTGAATTGCCTTGGGATGTTTTACAATGTTAAAGGCGCTGTATAAATGCAAGTTGTTGTTGGTATTTCACTTGAAGGGGATGGAAAGTTTTGGGGAAATATATTTTGTTCAAACCGTGCCCCATACCCCTACTTGAAGATCATGGGTACAAACATTAAAATCAGAAATGAGAAGTTGCACAACACCAGGTTATAGTCCAACAGATTTATTTAAAATTACAAGCTTTCGGAGCTATCGCCCCTTCTTCAGGTAAAGTTTCAATGAGTGAATCTACAAAAGTTCACAGAATATAAACACAGATACAGCAGAGATACAATCTTTCCTTACATCAAAGACACACCAAGAGCACAGCCAAGACAATGAGATGTGTCCCAGGGGGTCCAACGTGTCAAATCCTGCTGTCTGCAGCAGATCTCTCTCCATATCCCTTCCTCTCTCTCCGTCTTTTTTGGGTTTGTTTTTTAAAAACTGGAAAGACAGACAACGATGTCAAGTCACGTTCTGTAGCGTGACATGAACCCAATATCCATATTGAGGCCGTCCTCATGAGTGCGGAACTTGGCTATCAGTTTCTGCTCGATGATTTTGCGTTGTCGTGTGTCTCGAAGGCCGCCTTGGAGAACGCTAACCCGCAGATCCGAGGCTGAATGCCCTTGACTGCTGAAGTGTTCCCCGACTGGGAGGCAACTATCCTGCCTGGCGATTGTTGCGCGGTGTCCGTTCATACGTTGTCTCAGTGTCTGCATGGTCTCACCGATGTACCATGCTCATGAGCATGGTACATCGGCGAGACCATGCAGACACTGAGACAACGTATGAACGGACACCGCGCAACAATCGCCAGGCAGGATAGTTGCCTCCCAGTCGGGGAACACTTCAGCAGTCAAGGGCATTCAGCCTCGGATCTGCGGGTTAGCGTTCTCCAAGGCAGCCTTCGAGATACACGACAACGCAAAATCATCGAGCAGAAACTGATAGCCAAGTTCCGCACTCATGAGGACGGCCTCAATAGGGATATTGGGTTCATGTCACGCTACAGAACGTGACTTGACATCGTTGTCTGTCTTTCCAGTTTTTAAAAAACAAACCCCAAAAAAGACGGAGAGAGAGGAAGGGATATGGAGAGAGATCTGCTGCAGACAGCAGGATTTGACACGTTGGACCCCCTGGGACACATCTCATTGTCTTGGCTGTGCTCTTGGTGTGTCTTTGATGTAAGGAAAGATTGTATCTCTGCAGTATCTGTGTTTATATTCTGTGAACTTTTGTAGATTCACTCATTGAAACTTTACCTGAAGAAGGGGCGATAGCTCCGAAAGCTTGTAATTTTAAATAAATCTGTTGGACTATAACCTGGTGTTGTGCGACTTCTCATTTTTGTCCACCCCAGTCCAATGCCGGCATCTCCGCATCATTAAAATCAGAGACAACCAGTATCAGAGACTCTATATTGTATTATTCAATACTCCACGAATATTTAAATAGCCCAATGTTTTCATTTTTTGCACTATTATTTACATGCCATTAATGAGATTTAACAAGTTTAATGCATCGTTTTGGGTTTCTGCAAATCCAAATGCAAAAATGATTCAATATATAGAGTAGAATGTCCGGGGCCACAGTAAAATGTAGGCAGATTACCCTGTTAACGGGTTTGGGAGTATTGTATCACCTGGTCCCAGTGCACAGAGGCTGATCGCGCACACCTAACGCAGCCTGCTCAGTGTTCCATTCATTTATTTAAATGGATGGAAAATGTTAAAAAGATAATTAAAGCAGAAAGAAAATCAAAGTTTATAGGGAGAAAAGTCCAAAAATAAAAACCGCATATTGCATCTTTCACGACCTCAGGACGTCCCAAAGTGCTTCACAGCCAATTAAATACTTTTTGAAGTGGAGTCACTGTTGTGATGTAGGAAAAGCGGCAGGCAATTTGTGCACAGCAAGCTCCCACAAACAGCAATGAGATAATGACCAAATAATCTGTTTTAGTGATAAATATTGGCCAGGACACAAGGGAGAGCTCCCCTGCTCCTCTTCAAATAGTGGGATCTTTTACATCCACCTGAAAGGGCAGGCGGAGCCTCGGTTTAACATCTCATCCGAAAGACGGCACCTCCGAAAGTGCAGCACTCCCTCGGTACTGCACTGACATATCAGTCTAGAATTTGTGCTCACGTCTCTGGACTGGGACTTGAACCCACGACCTATCTGACTCAGAGGTGAGAGTGCTACCCACTGAGCCACAGCTGACAATGGTAAAACTACTCTCCACCTGCTGTGAACCTTGCGACCTCTGCCGATCATTGAAACACCGATTGGTGGGGTCGGGGGGGGCAGCTTCCACTCAGTTCCTGTTCTGACCCAGAGAAACGGCAACAGAAAATGTGAGTCTGCCAGTAAAGAGAGAATTGTGGGAGAGATGCACGGCAGCACCGACACTTCCTGGAGTCCTCATCAGGGATTAAAACCAAACGTCGCCCATCGGTAAATACCGTACAGGAGTTAACGAGGTGCGAAGAACTGCCCGAAATAGCCGGCGCACTTAATACGTTATTATACGTTATCCTATGGTGATGGCAAAAGGTTAGCACTGTTTGCCCGATATAGGTGGCTGCACGTGATAAGTGTGGTCGCTATAAGTGGTGTACTATATACAGTACTTAATAAATCTGTGAATGCTTGACCTCATCATTTCAAGAACCCCATTGATCTTGAGGAACAGATAAAACATCTTACCATACATAAAACCTATCCTCTAACAAGTTAAAGAAGGAGGGATTAGGAGGGGCAACCAAAAGCTTGGTCAAAGAGATGGGTTTGAAGGAGGGCCTTAAAGAAGGAGAGGGAGGTGGAGTGGTGGATGGGGTTTGGGCAGGGAATTCGAGAGTGTAGGACCTAGGCAGCTGAAGGCACGGCCACCAATGGTGTGGGCAAAAGGAGAGGGGAAAGGTTCCAAACCAAACTTGTGCAAATCAAAAACAAAGCCGCTGGACTGGAAAAGAACATTTTAGAGGGCAGAGAGGGGATTTAACCCAGATTAATCAGATAGAAAAGATGGCAGGGGAAGCGGCAGATCAGCAGTGGGAGATACAGTATTCAGGTACGAGGTGGGTAGGATACAGACCTAAAACATTCTGACAAGGAGCAAGAGGGTTACGGCATTATTAACGCCTCTGAGTCAGAAGGTTGTGGGTTCAAGTCCCACTCCAGGGACTTGAGCACATGAATCTAGGCTGACACTCCAGTGCAGTGCTGAGGGAGTGCTGCACTGTTGGAGGTGCCGCACTGTCGGATGAGACGTTAAACCGAGGCCCCGTCTGCTCTTTCAGGTGGACGTAAAAGATCCTATGGCACTATTTCGAAGAAGGGCAGGGGAGTTATCCCTGGTGTCCTGGCCAATATTTATCCCTCAACCAGCATAACAAAAACAGATTATCTGGTCATTATCACATTGCTGTTTGTGGGAGCTTGCTGTGTGCAAATTGGCTGCCGCATTTCCCACATTACAACAGTGACTACACTCCAAAAGTACTTCATTGGCTGTAAAGCGCTTTGAGACGTCCGGTGGTCGTGAAAGGCGCTATAGAAATGCAAGTCTTTCTTTCTTTTAAGTGATAGTGAACAATCAGAAAGGTACGGGTTACTGAGGGGCACCTAATATATATCTGTAAAAGACAGGTTATGCTTGTCTAATTTAATTAAATATTTCGAGGAGATTACTGAGAGTATAGACATCGATGTAGTGGATATGGTAAATCTGTACGTTGAAACAGTCTCTGATCAGTGGCACATAGCCCAGTGTTCGCCAATAGAAGTCACTGTCTAGCCACAGGTGAGGCTACGGTGACACCGTTTTAACCACAGGCACTAATTTTAGTCGAAAACACCTTACACACACTCACACAATACAGTAAATGTACTTCACACGCGTATATTAACTGAACAACCATCTCCCACCATTCAGTAACCAAGGGAGTAAAGCACTCACAACGATCAATAAACACTCGCACGCTCTGCTTTTCCTCTCTCTATTTTACCAACAAACTCCCAAAAAGGGCATGTCTCAGTATTTGCAGGGGATTCCCGGGACTGTGCCAGTATTTACAGGGGATTCCCGGGACTGTGCCAGTATTTACAGGGGATTCCCGGGACTGTGTCAGTATTTGCAGGGGATTCCCGGGACTGTGCCAGTATTTACAGGGGATTCCCGGGACTGTGCCAGTATTTACAGGGGATTCCTGGGAGTGTGTCAGTATTTGCAGGGGATTCCCGGGACTGTGCCAGTATTTACAGGGGATTCCCGGGACTGTGCCAGTATTTACAGGGGATTCCCGGGACTGTGCCAGTATTTACAGGGGATTCCCGGGACTGTGTCAGTATTTGCAGGGGATTCCCGGGACTGTGCCAGTATTTGCAGGGGATTCCCGGGACTGTGCCAGTATTTACAGGGGATTCCCGGGACTGTGCCAGTATTTACAGGGGATTCCTGGGAGTGTGTCAGTATTTGCAGGGGATTCCCGGGACTGTGCCAGTATTTACAGGGGATTCCCGGGACTGTGCCAGTATTTACAGGGGATTCCTGAGAGTGTCAGTATTTACAGGGGGCACCCACATGCAGAGGAGTTTAAAATCCATTGCACTGTGGAGCTGGCTTCAGCACAGGTAGAAGGGGCAAAATGGCCTCCGATGCGTTTTCAGTTGCCTGCTATTTTTACTTTGATACTGTTCCTTATGCATTCTCGGGATGTGGGCGTCACCAACAGCGCCGGCATTTATTGCCCATCCCTAGTTGCCCTTGAGAAGGTGGGTCTTCTCCTTGGATTGCTGCATGTAGCAGTGGGATACAACTGAATGATTTGCTAGGCCAGAAAAAGCGGTCAACCTGAGGATTGGGAACTTTTTAGAAATCAGCAAAGGGGGACCAAGAAATTGATAAAGAAAGGGAAAATGAGCACAAACTAGCGAAAAATATAAAAACGAATTGTAAAAGCTTCTATAGGTATGTGAAAAGGAAAAGACTGGCGAAGGTAAATGTAGGTCCTTGACAGTCAGAGACGGGAGAATTTATAATGGGGAATGAGGAAATGGCAGAGAAATTAAATAAATACTTTGTTTCTGTCTTCACGGAGGAAGACACAAAAAACCTCCCAGAAATACGAGAAAACCAAGGGTGTGGCGAGAATGAGGAACTTAAAGAAATTATTATTAGTAAAAAAACAGTACTGGCAAAATTAATGGGACTAAAAGTCGATAAATCCCAGGACCAGATGACCTACATCCTAGGGTTTTTAAAAAGGTGGCCATTGGGACAGTGGACGCACTGGTTGACATCTTCCAAAATTCTATAGATTCTGGAACAGTTCCTGCAGATTGGAGAATAGCAAATGTAACCCCGCTATTTAAGAAAGGAGGGAGAGAGAAAACGGGAAACTACAGACCTGTTAGCCTCACATCTGTAGTTGGGAAAATGCTGGAATCTATTATAAAGGATGCAATAACTGGGCACTTAGAAACTAATAGTAAGATTGGGCAGAGTCAACATGGATTTATGAAAGGGAAACCCTGTTTGACAAACCTATTGGAGTTCTTTGAGGATGTAACTAGTGGAGTAGACAAAGGGGAACTGGTAGATGTGGTGTATTTGGATTTTCAGAAGGCCTTCGATAAGGTCCCACACAAGAGTTTGGTGAACAAAATTAGGGCACATGATTTTGGGGGTAATATACTATCATGGATTGAGAATTGGTTAACAGACAGAAAACAAAGAGTAGGGATAAACGGGTCTTTTTCAGGATGGCAGGCTGTGACTAGTGGGGTACCGTAAGGATCGGTGCTTGGGCCCCAGCTATTCACAATCTATATCAATGATTTGGATGAGGGGACTAAATGAAACATTTCCAAATTTGCTGATGACACAAAGCTAGGTGGCAGTGTCAGTTGTGAAGAGGATGTGAAGAGGCTTCAAGGGGATTTTGACAGGCTCAGTGAGTGGGCGAGAACATGGCAGATGGAATATAATGTGGATAAATGTGAAGTTATTCACTTTGGTAGAAAAAACAGAAAGGCAGAGTATTTCCTAAATGGTGAAAGATTGGGGAATGCAGATGCTCAAAGGGACCTGGGTGTCCTTGTACATGAGTCACTGAAAGTGAATGTGCAGGTGCAGCAAGCCATTAAGCAAATGGTATGCTGGCCTTCATTACAAGAGGATTTGAGTACAGGAGTAAAGAAGTCTTACTCCAATTATATAGGGCCTTGGTGAGACCACACCTGGGGTACTGTGTACAATTTTGGTCTCCTTACCTAAGGAAGGATATACTTGCCATAGAGGGAGTGCAACGAAGGTTCACGAGATTGATTCCTGGGATGGCGGGACTGTTGTATGAGGAGAGATTGAGTAAACTAGGCCTGTATTCTCTTGAATTCAGAAGAATGAGAAGGGATCTCATTGAAGCATACAAAATTATCACAGGGCTTGATAGGGTTGATGCTGGGAGAATGTTTCCCTTGGCTGGGGAGTCTAGAACCAGGGGCCACAGCCTCAGGATAAAGGGTAGGCCATTCAGGACTGAGATGAGAAGAAATTTCTTCACACAGAGGGTGGTGAATCTTTGGAATTCTCTACCCCAGAGGGCTGTGGAGGCTCAGTCATTGGGTATATTCAAAACAGAAGTCGATAGATTTCTGACTAGTAAAGGCATCAAGGGATATGGCGATAGGGCCGGTGAATGGAGTTGAGGCAGAAGATCAGCCATGATCTCATTGAATGGCGGAGCAGGCTCGAAGGGCCGAATGGCCTACTCCTGCTCCTATTTCTTATGTTCTTATGTTCTTACTTCAGAGGGCCGTTAAGAATCAACCACTTTGGTGTGAAACTGGAGTCACATACAGGTAAGGACGGCAGGTTTCCTTCCCTCAAGGGCATGACTGGCCTGATTTCTTTGGAGATGTCCATAGAAACACAAGAGATACATGGGTGAGAATGCACTTTAGTACTTAAATGGTAATATACTTTGTGTTGTGATGCAATGCTTGAGCATGTGCCTGTGTGACAGTAAGTGAGTTAAGAGAACAAAGAACTCGCATTTCATAGAATCATACAGCACAGAAGGAGGCCATTCAGCCCATCGTGCCTGTGCCGGCTCTTTGACCGAGCCGTCCAATTGGTCTCACTCCTCTGCTCTTGCCCCATAGACCTGCAAATTTTTCCTGTTCAAGTGTAATTTCTGCAGAGGTTCTCGAGCAGGAGAAAATGTAAACGGGCAGTTTTTAGCCGATTGTGCTGTTTCTCTGGAGATTCCACCCATCTCCTGCCAATGTTAGAGGGGCAGAGCGAGAAAACCACGGTAAAAAATCAGGGTCCTTCTCTTTACCTTGACACAGGGAGCAAAATATACCTCTTGCTGTCAGAAAATGTGACATTTTGATGACGCGTAAGCAGTATGGACAACTACAGAAACCCATCTTGGTCGAACGGAGCCGAAATTTCAGCATCGCTGATTCCTTCCTGTGAAGCACCCTCTGACTAACCTACAGCCTGTCCTCAATACAAAGCATTCTAGGTCAAACCCCTGATCAGTTCATCGCAGTACACCCTTCATGTACCACACAACAGGGCAGGGATTTGGTGAATACGCTTTTTTTTGCCAGTTTCTTGTAATTCTATCGCTCGTGAAGCCATAAATCAGACAAATGGCTTTCCCTGTTCATGGGAAATATGTTGATCGGGTTGGATGAAATAAGGCGTGAGGAGGCTTGTGTGGAGCATAAACACCAGCATTGACCAGTTGGGCCGAATGGCTTGTTTATGTGCTGTAAATACGATGTAATTCTATGTAATATGTCTCCAATTCCCTTTTGAAAGTTACAGAACATAACTCGGTGCATAAAAAAAAATCCCCTCATCTTCCCGCTGGTTCTTTGGACAATTATTTCAAATCTGTCCTCTGGTTGCCGACCCTCCTGCCAGTGGAAACAGTTTCTCCTTAATTACTCTATCAAAACCCTTCGTAATTTTGAACACCTCTATGAAATCTCCTCTTAACCTTCTCTGCTCTAAGGAGAACAACCCCAGCTTCTCCAGTCTCTCCACATGACTGAAGCAGGGGAGTTCTCCCCGGTGTCCTGGCCAATATTTATCCCTCAATCAACATCACTAAAAAAAACAGATTATCTGGTCATTATCACCTTGCTGTTTGTGGGATCTTGCTGTGTGAAAATTGGCTGCCGCATTTCCTACATTACAACAGTGACTACATTTCAAAAGTACGGCATTGGATGTAAAGCGCTTTGGGACGTCCGGTGGTCATGAAAGGCGCTATATAAATGCAAGTCTTTCTTTTGTGCTTTTTGAAGTCCCTCATCCCTGGTACCATTCTAATAAATCCCTTCTGCACCCTCTCCAAGGCCTTGACATCCTTTCTGAAGTGTGATGCCCAGAATTGGACACAATTCTCCAGTTGGGACCTAACCAGTGTTTTATAAAGATTCAGTATAACTTCCTTGCTTTTGTACTCTATGCCTCTATTTATGTAGGGATAGATTGAATCTCTGCATTTTCTCTGTGTTTATATTCTGTGAATTCTGGTAGATTGTCTCACAGTAACTCTACCTGAGGAAGGGGCGACAGCTCCGAAAGCTTGTAATTTTAAATAAATCTGTTGGACTATAACCTGGTGTTGTGCGACTTCTCATTTCTATTTATAAAGCCATGGATCCCCAGTGTTTTTTTAACAATAAATAAACGAATGTCATGCTGTAATATTTTTTAAAGAGTTTAAGAAAAGTGCTAATCAAAAAATACAATTTATATCCATCTTTATAAACTGTAAGAATGTGATAGATATAAAGGATATCAGTTTGAGAAAAGGTTATTCTGTGCAAGACGGGCCAGAAATTCGGCTGTTGTCGGGTGAGTACGCGCTGTGTACTCACCCGTAAGGCCACCTGAAGTGCCGGTTTCACGCATGCACTACGCATGCGCGGGAAACCGGAACTTCCGTTCCCCTGAAGGAAGGGGTTCAGAAGTCGAACGCGTGCGCGGTAGAGGCAGCACGCACGCAGCGAACTTCGTTTTTTTTTCAGGTTTCTCCGGGAAGGTAAGTATGGAGAAGCTGCACATTTAAAAAGGAGACGCAAGGCCTGTTTTTAACAAGGTAAGTGGTTAATTAATTACAATTTAAACATTTTTTCAACAGGTTTATCTTTTTTACATACTTTAAAGAAAGGTAAGTTTATTTTTAGCACCGTTAAAAAGTTTAATTAATTTTTTCAAAAATTAAAATTTTTGTTTAAAGTAGTTAATTTATGTAATTTATAGTTCTTTTAAAAATGTGATGGTTTTTAAAAAATTATTTGAAGTTTTAGTGTGGTTTTGGGGCCGATCTCTATTCATAGATTTGACAGGTCTTCCTGTCAAATCTATGAATGAAAATGCCCTGCTAGGATTGGCTCTCCATGGCCCATGTGATCCCAGGGGACGCTTCGAACTAACTGCGCCCCTGGGTTACGCAAGCACTGCGCGCCGGCAGCTGCAGGAGGCCCAGGACCCGAAGTCCTCGCGGGCCCGAAGCACAACTGCAGGCGCGGTAGGTAAGTACGCGCGCGATGCTTGCACCCGCAGGAAGCCAGAAAGCTGAATTTCTGGCCCATTATGTCTCATATCAGATGTACTATTTCTGTGTAATTAAGTGGGCGAAACTGTGACCGATGATACAAGAGGAGTGAATGAGCAACAAAGTGGCAAGCAACCTGTACACAGATAACTGACGAACTGCTCAGTAAATCCAGCAGAGGGAACAGTTTCCACTCTGACCCAGTGCAACACAGCAGAATGAGAGGGCAGAGCGAGTGAGGAACATCACCACCACATGGCAATACAAGAATCAAAGGCCTAAAAATTTAGTTGCTTTGTGCCTCTCATTAGTGCCCTCGAGCGCTAATGGGGTGCAAAGCAACTAACGCCCGGGTGCGGCGCCACCAACGCCTCCCGCGAAATTCAGCGGGAGGTTAGCGGCGGCAGGTATCCGTTAGCGCCCCGCGATGCTGCGCTGCCCACGATGACGTCATCCCCGTGCGCAGTGCCCCGCTCGCGCCCCGGCTGCGATCTTCGGTAGCGCCCCCTGACTTACCACTGGACGTTATGTCCGACGGGGTCAGGGGGCCTACCTGCGGCCGGGGCAGCGCTAATTAAAGGCAAGTTGGTGGGCGGCACCTGCCCCCGTTGCCATCCCCGGCCTCCTGTGCAGCCCTCCCGCAGGGTGCCGGCTGCTCTCCGTGAGCCCGGCACTTCTCTCGAGTGCCGGGCTCTTTTGCCGGCACTCCGATCCCTGGTGGCCCAGCTGGGCCCCGGGTCGCACTGCGCTAGGCCCTTCCCCTTTAAGAAGGGGAGGAAGGCCTGCAGTAGCGCCGCGATATTCACTCGCAGCGCCCCAAGAGGGAGGCAGGACACTTCCAGTAACGCCCTGCTTCCCTCTTGGGGCGCTACCGATGAATTTCGGTTGTGGAGGCGCTAATTTTTTCTGGGCGCTAAAAGTAGCGCCCCGGCGAAGTTAGCGCCCCAAAGGGGGCGTGACTCAATTTTCCCCCCAATATTTCTCAATGTTCTATAATAAATACTTTTTACAAGAATATTTTATAACCAACAAATATCTAACATCAAGAATGTTGTATTATGTAACAATGTAATCGTGTTCAGTTTTCTCCAGTATTGCTCATCAGCACATATGAAACAAAGGAACAGGAGGAGGCCATTCAGCCCCTTGAGCCTATTCCGTCATTCAATTAGATCGTGGATGATCTGTACCTCCACTGATTTACTCGCCTTTGCTCCATATCCCTTGATACCCCTACCCAACAAAAATCTATCGCTCTCAGTCTTGACAGTGTCGATTGACCCCCAGCATCCACAGCCTTTTGGGGAGAGAGTTCCAGATTTCCACCACCCTTTGTGTGAAGAAGTGCTTCCTGATTTCACTCCTAAACAGCCTGGCTCTAACTTTAAGATTGTGCCCCCTTGTTCTGGATGCCCCCACCAGAGGAAATCGTTTCTCTACTCTATCGAATCCTTTTATAATTTTAAACACCGCGATCAGATCACCCCTCAATCCTCTAAACTCAAGGGAATACAAGCCAAGTTCACGCAACCTGTCCTCATAATTTAACGTACATAACAGGAAGAGACCAGCTGATCCAGTGGGCCTATCCCGTGCATCGTGACCCCCCAATGGTTCCTCATGTAAGCTGCCTACCACCAGCCATGGAAACTCCTGGGAGAGGCCAAGAGAAACCAGATTGGCCCAAATCTTGCCGGAGCGGGGCATCTCGTGGCCTACGCCGTTAGTTAGACTTTCTCCTGCAGCCTTAAGCTAGAACATTTTTTGCCCTGTAACTTGCTGGAAGTGCGAGCTGATGGTGCGGTGAGGACGACGGGGCATTGGCCCGGTGGGCTAGCGGAAGGGAGGGGTGCGGCAGAGGCAACTGAACGGATGGCCTCAATCTTAGTGACAAAGAAGTCCATGAGCTCCTCGCACTTGTTGTTGGAGGCGAGGGGCGGAGGAGGCAGGGGAGAGGGGTTTAAGAGGACGGATTGTAGTGGAGAAAAGAAGCCGGGGGTTATCTTTGCCTTCCAGGACGATCCTGGAAGAGTGAGCAGTTTTGGCCGAGGAGAGCAGGACCCGTTAGTCCGGCCAGATCTGAAGATGAATGGCTAAACCCACACCAAGTGGGCCTCAGTATCTGTACCCAAGCCCCTCAGATGGGAAGCGCTGAGAAGGAGTGAGGACTGCAAGGGAAGAACTTTTTCAGGTGCAGCGGTCAGGATCTTTATGGCTGGAGATCTTGTTTACGGACAGCAACCAGAAGGCCCGAAGCCAGCAGCACTGGAAGACATCCCCTCACAAACCCTCCACTTCACCTCTGGGCGCAGCCCCCTGTCAAAGGGGAATTCCTGCACTGGGGGCAATGCTGGGCCAATGGGAACGCTCTGAAATGCAGGCGGACTCAGGTCAGATTGGCCAGAATGGTGGGAAGAAACTCATCTCCCAGACATCATAAACGGGGCTATAATTTGGTTACAGATGACGCACTGAGCACCTCACCCCCATATTGAGGATCCAGTCCGGCTGTAAAGTTCTCTCCCTAGTCAATTAAACTGTTGACTTTCACTGGCTGGGCATTTGTGACACATGATGGGTAATTATGACTTTGGGCAATACTGTAATAGGGGGCGATATCGATTCAGCCACCCGTTATATTACAATGGAAAGAAAAATCGGGAGAGATGTGTTCACTATGGAGAAGGGTGATGTAGGCACAGAAATCAGGCAGGGGGATGGTGATATACTTGAACAAATTAGTATTGAGAGGGAGGAGGTACTAGCGGTTTTAGCAGGCTTAAAAGTGCATAAATCCCCAGGCCCTGACGGGATGTATCCCAGGCTGCTGTGTGAGTCAAGTGAGGAGATTGCAGAGGCTCTGACACAAATTTTCAGAACCTCTCTGGCCACAGGGAAGGTGCCAGAGGACTGGAGAACAGCTAACGTTGTACTGTACCATTGTTCAAGAAGGGTAGTAGGGATAAACCAGGTAATTACAGGCCAGTGAGCCTAACATCAGTGGTAGGGAAATTATTGGAAAAAATTCTGAGGGACAGAATTAGTCTCCACTTGGAGAGGCAAGGATTAATCAAGGATAGTCAGCATGGCTTTGTCAGGGGGAGATCATGTCTGACCAATTTGATCGAATTTTTCGAGGGGGTGACTAGGTGTGTGGATGAGGGTAGTGCAGTTGATGTAGTCTACATGGACTTCAGTAAGGCTTTTGACAAAGTCCCACATGGGAGACTGGTCAAGAAGGTAAGAGCCCATGGGATCCAGGGCAATTTGGCACATTGGATCCAAAATTGGCTTAGTGGCAGGAGGCAGAGGATGATGGTCGAAGGTTGTTTTTGTGACTGGAAGCCTATGTCCAGTGGTGTACCGCAGGGATCGGTGCTGGGTCCTTTGCTGTTTGTAGTGTACATTAATGATTTAGATATGAATGTAGGAGGTATGATTAGTAAGTTCGCAGATGACACGAAAATTGGTGGAGTGGTAAATAGCGAGGAGGGAAGCCTCAGGCTACAGGACGATATAGACAGATGGTTAGATGGGCAGAACAGTGGCAAATGGAATTTATCCCTGAAAAGTGTGAAATGATGCATTTTGGGAGGACTAACAAGGCAAGGGAATACACAATGAATGGTAGGACCCTAGGAAGGACAGAGGATCAGAGGGACCTTGGTGTGCATGTACATAGATCCCTGAAGGCAGCAGGACAGGTAGATAAGTTGGTTAAAAAGGCATATGGGATACTTGCCTTCATTAGCCGAGGCATAGAATATAAGAGCAGGGAGGTTATGATGGAGCTGTACAAAACGCTAGTTAGGCCACAGCTGGAATACTGTGTGCAGTTCTGGTCGCCACACTATAGGAAGGATGTGATTGCATTGGAGAGGATGCAGAGGAGATTCACCAGGATGTTACCTGGGCTGGAGCGTTTCAGCTATGAAGAGAGACTGGACAGGCTGGGGTTGTTTTCCTTAGAGCAGAGAAGGCTGAGGGGGGACCGGATTGAGGTGTTCAAAATTATGAGGGGCATAGATAGGGTAGATAGAAAGGAACATTTCCCCTTAGTAGAGGGGTCAATAACCAGGGGGCATAGTTTCAAGGTAAGGGGCAGGAGGTTTAGAGGGGATTTGAGGAAAAACTTTTTCACCCAGAGGGTGGTTGGAATCTGGAACTCACTGCCTGAAAGGGTGGTAGAGGCAGGAACCCTCACAACATTCAAGAAGCATTTAGATGAGCACTTGAAATGCCATAGCAAACAAGGCTACGGACCAAGTGCTGGAAAATGGGATTAGAATAGACAGGGCTTGATGGCCGGCGCGGACACGATGGGCCGAAGGGCCTCTTTCTGTGCTGTATAACTCTATGACTCTATGACTATGTGTAACGAGTGGCTGAATTGAGATCGCCCGTTTTACACTAACACCCAAAGTCTCAATGAACCCCATGAAGAGTAAACATCTGAGCCAATCACCATCGGGTGAACAGCAGCTGTGGAACTTTACCCCAGGGTGAGTGGCTACTGTCCGGAGAGGGGGAAAGGATTCCCTCCTATGTGCGGTAAACAAGAGCACCGAGGCTGCATTAGAGCAATCTGCAAACTGTGTGGAGATCCCAGAAGATTAGTCACTACCACAATTGGGAGCGGTGCTGCAATGTTCTGGTTCCAAACAATGAGGGTGACTTACTTTGTAACTGCCACTTCAGGCCCCTCCTGATTTCAGCCTCTAGACTTCACAACACCTCCCCCTGATACTTTATTGGTTGACTTGTTACACTCAGGTGTGTTTTCTGCGGCCTGGAGGAGTCCGTGTTCCATGTTTATATTGAATGTGAGAGGTTGCAGCCCCTCCAACATTATTTGAAGGGGCTGCTCCTCGGTTTTTGGCTGCACTTCAGTCCCACGCTCCTGATCTTTGGTCGCCCGGTGCGGAGGGGAGCGGGCAGGTCGGGGGACCTCCTCGTGGGACTGCTTCTGGGCCTGGCCAAAGTGGCCATCAACTGGTCCAGGCTGCGGGCGGTCGAGGGGGTCGTTCGGCCCGACTGCCTGCCTCTCTTCCGCGGCCACGTTCGCGCCCCAGGTGGCCCTGGAGATGGAGCACGTGGTGTCCGCGGGGACTGGATTGCATCATCACCCCGGCCAACAAAATTTTAATTTAATTTGTTAAGTTTGATTTAAAGTTTTATTAGTTACAGTTTATTTGTTTAAGTGTGCATCAAAAGAGTACACCCAGGTGTGTGTAACCAAATGAATGTCATTCAAAGTATCTCACACAGGAAGTACTTAGTTGCTCACCTTTGTTGCACTGAGGAGGCCAGGTAGTTGCTAAGTATTCCTTCCAGAATGCAGGGCTGTACTTAAGTAAGACATCCGTGGCTCAAAGAAAAACTCCCAGTTTCAGCAGAGTAGCTGATAGTCCTTTTCCCAGCGAAGATTAATAACTCCCTGCAACGTAGTATGTTGCAGCTCACTTGGATCACAAATCCTGGAATGGAAATGGCTACCACTCCCAAATAGCTCCTCATCTTTTAAAAATTCGTTCTCAGGATGTGGGCGTCGCTGGCAAGGCCAGCATTTATTGCCCGTCCCTCAATGCCCTTGAGAAGGTGGTGGTGAGCCACCTTCTTGAACCGCTGCAGTCTGTGTGGTGAAGGTACTCCCACAGTGCTGTTAGGGAGGGAGTTCCAGGATTTTGACCCAGCGACGATGAAGGATCGGCGATATACTTCCATGTCGGGATTAAGGTTGCCAACTCTGGTTGGATGTATTCCTGGAGGTTTCATCACACGACCTCCCACCTCCAACATTCCCACACAGTCAAGTAGTCTTTTTTCTCCAATAACTAATTAACAAAAATTGAAGAAAGAAAAGAAAACACAACTTTTTTTAATGCCCCTATGATTATTTCTCCCGGGTGTTGCTCACAGCAGTGTCCAGGAGATTAACCTTTGATTCCTGGAGACTCCAGGGCAATCCTGGAGGGTTGGCAGCTCTAGTCAGGATGGTGTGTGACATGGAGGGGAACTTGGAGGTGGTGGTGTTCCCACGTGCCTGCTGCCCTTTTGTGCACACTTGGCCTGAGGTCCACATGAATTTACAAACTAAACCATTCACTAAACATCCACCCAACAGCCTCAAGTGGAAAATATTTTTCCAGGACAAAGCAGCCCGCTTGATTGGCAGCCCATCCACCACCTTAAACATTCACTCCCTCCACCACCGGCGCACCGTGGCTGCAGTGTGTACCATCTACAAGATGCACTGCAGCAACTCGCCAAGGCTTCTTCGGCAGCACCTCCCAAACCCGCGACCTCTACCACCTAGAAGGACAAGGGCAGCAGGCGCATGGAAACACCACCACCTCCAAGTTCCCCTCCAAGTCACACACCATCCTGACCTGGAAATATATCGCCGATCCTTCATCGTCGCTGGGTCAAAGTCCTGGAACTCCTTTCCTAACAGCATTGTGGGAGTACCTTCACCACACGGACTGCAGCGGTTCAAGAAGGCGGCTCACCACCACCTTCACAAGGGCAATTAGGGATGGGCAATAAATGCTGGCCTTGCCAGCGACGCCCACATCCCGTGAATTAATATAAAAAAATATTTAGACCACCCATTCCTTGTAAGTGCAAAAACTATTGAGGTCCTTATCAAGCAATCAGGAAAAGCCTCATGAATGGCATGGTTTAATGATACATTTGTTCATGATTGATTTGTTTATATCTAAGATACTGACTGACCTATAATTGGCTGAGGATTGTATTCCACTGACTGAGATTAAGTCAGTTTCTGCTGATTATTCCTGTTCTACAGGGTCTCAGTAGAGAGGTTCATTACAGACTGAAACATTGAAACTGCAGATCACAGTTACACAAAGAGCCAACGCAGGGCTGTGGAAAAGGCCATTTTATCTCTTGTTAATCGTAGAACCCAGTCCCCCTCCCTCCTGATCACTTCCCTCCCTCCCCCTCCCTCCTGATCACTTCCCCTCCCTCTCCCTCCCTCCTGATCACTTCCCCTCCCTCCCCCTCCCTCCTGATCACTTCCCTCCCTCCCCCTCCCTCCCTCATAATCACTTCCTCCCCTCCCTCCCCCTCCCTCCTGATCACTTCCCTCCCTCCCCCTCCCTCCTGATCACTTCCCCTCCCTCCCCCACCCTCCTGATCACTTCCCCTCCCCTTACCCCTCCCTCCTGATCACTTCCCCTCCCTCCCCCTCCCTCCTGATCACTTCCCCTCCCTCCCCCTCCCTCCTGATCACTTCCCCTCCCTCCCCCTCCCTCCTGATCACTTCCCTCCCTCCCCCTCCCTCCTGATCACTTCCCTCCCTCTCCCTCCCTCCTGATCACTTCCTCCATATCCCCCTCCCTCCTGATCACTTCCCCCCTCCCCCCTCCCTCCTGATCACTTCCTCCATATCCCCCTCCCTCCTGATCACTTCCCCCCTCCCCCCTCCCTCCTGATCACTTCCTCCACATCCCCCTCCCTCCTGATCACTTCCTCCCCTCCCCCTCCCTCCCTCCTGATCACTTCCCCTCCCTCCCCCTCCCTCCTGATCACTTCCCCTCCCTCTCCCACCCTCCTGATCACTTCCCCTCCCTCTCCCTCCCTCCTGATCACTTCCCCTCCCTCTCCCTCCATCCTGATCACTTCCCCCTCCCTCTCCCTCCCTCCTGATCACTTCCCCTCCCTCCCCCTCCCTCCTGATCACTTCCCCTCCCTCCCCCTCCCTCCTGATTACTTCCCCTCCCTCCCCCTCCCTCCTGATCACTTCCCCTCCCTCCCCCTCCCTCCTGATCACTTCCCCTCCCTCCCCCTCCCTCCTGATCACTTCCTCCCCTCCCTCCCCCTCCCTCCTGATCACTTCCCTCCATCCCCCTCCCTCCTGATCACTTCCCCTCCCTCCCCTTCCCTCCTGATCACTTCCCCCTCCCTCCCCCTCCCTCCTGATCACTTCCCCTCCCTCCCCCTCCCTCCTGATCACTTCCCCCTCCCTCCCCCTCCTTCCTGATCACTTCCCCCCTCCCCCCCTCCTGATCACTTCCTCCCTCCCTCCTGATCACTTCCTCTCCCTCTCCCTCCCTCCTGATCACTTCCCCTCCCTCTCCCTCCCTCCTGATCACTTCCCCTCCCTCCCTCTCCCTCCTGATCACTTCCCCTCCCTCTCCCTCCCTCCTGATCACTTCCCCTCCCTCCCTCTCCCTCCTGATCACTTCCCCTCCCTCCCCCTCCCTCCTGATCACTTCCCCCTCCCTCCCCCTCCTTCCTGATCACTTCCCCCCTCCCCCCCTCCTGATCACTTCCTCCCTCCCTCCTGATCACTTCCTCTCCCTCTCCCTCCCTCCTGATCACTTCCCCTCCCTCTCCCTCCCTCCTGATCACTTCCCCTCCCTCCCTCTCCCTCCTGATCACTTCCCCTCCCTCTCCCTCCCTCCTGATCACTTCCCCCACATCCCCCTCCCTCCTGATCACTTCCCCTCCCTCTCCCTCCCTCCTGATCACTTCCCCCCTCCCCCTCCCTCCTGATCACTTCCTCCACATCCCCCTCCCTCCTGATCACTTCCCCTCCCCCTCCCTCCCTGCTGATCACTTCTTCCCCTCCCTCTCCCTCCCTCCTAATCACTTCCCCCTCCCTCTCCCTCCCTCCTGATCACTTCCTCCCCTCCCTCTCCCTCCTTCCTGATTACTTCCCCTCCCCTTCCCCCTCCCTCCTGATCACTTCCTCCCCTCCCTCCCCCTCCATCCTGATCACTTCCTCTCAGTCCCCCTCCCTCCTGATCACTTCCTCCCCTCCCTCTCCCTTCCTCCTGATCACTTCACCCCTCCCCCTCCCTCCTGATCACTTCCCCCTCCCTCCCCCTCCTTCCTGATCACTTCCCCCCTCCCCCCCTCCTGATCACTTCCTCCCTCCCTCCTGATCACTTCCTCTCCCTCTCCCTCCCTCCTGATCACTTCCCCTCCCTCTCCCTCCCTCCTGATCACTTCCCCTCCCTCCCTCTCCCTCCTGATCACTTCCCCTCCCTCTCCCTCCCTCCTGATCACTTCCCCTCCCTCCCTCTCCCTCCTGATCACTTCCCCTCCCTCCCCCTACCTCCTGATCACTTCCCCTCCCTCCTGATCACTTCCCCTCCCCCTCCCTCCCTCCTGATCACTTCCCCCACATCCCCCTCCCTCCTGATCACTTCCCCTCCCTCTCCCTCCCTCCTGATCACTTCCCCCCTCCCCCTCCCTCCTGATCACTTCCTCCACATCCCCCTCCCTCCTGATCACTTCCCCTCCCCCTCCCTCCCTCCTGATCACTTCTTCCCCTCCCTCTCCCTCCCTCCTAATCACTTCCCCCTCCCTCTCCCTCCCTCCTGATCACTTCCTCCCCTCCCTCTCCCTCCTTCCTGATTACTTCCCCTCCCCTTCCCCCTCCCTCCTGATCACTTCCTCCCCTCCCTCCCCCTCCATCCTGATCACTTCCTCTCAGTCCCCCTCCCTCCTGATCACTTCCTCCCCTCCCTCTCCCTTCCTCCTGATCACTTCACCCCTCCCCCTCCCTCCTGATCACTTCCTCCACATCCCCCTCCCTCCTGATCCCTTCCTCCACATCCCCCTCCCTCCTGATCACTTCCTCCCCTCCCTCCCCCTCCATCCTGATCACTTCCTCTCAGTCCCCCTCCCTCCTGATCACTTCCTCCCCTCCCTCTCCCTTCCTCCTGATCACTTCACCCCTCCCCCCTCCCTCCTGATCACTTCCTCCACATCCCCCCTCCCTCCTGATCACTTCCTCCACATCCCCCTCCCTCCTGATCACTTCCCCCTCCCTCTCCCTCCCTCCTGATCACTTCCTCCACATCCCCCTCCCTCCTGATCACTTCCCCCCTCCCCCTCCCTCCTGATCACTTCCTCCACATCACCCTCCCTCCTGATCACTTCCTCTCCTCCCTCTCCCTCCCTCCTGATCACTTCCTCCATATCCCCCTCCCTCCTGATCACTTCCCCCCTCCCCCCTCCCTCCTGATCACTTCCTCCACATCCCCCTCCCTCCTGATCACTTCCTCCCCTCCCCCTCCCTCCCTCCTGATCACTTCCCCTCCCTCCCCCTCCCTCCTGATCACTTCCCCTCCCTCTCCCACCCTCCTGATCACTTCCCCTCCCTCTCCCTCCCTCCTGATCACTTCCCCTCCCTCTCCCTCCATCCTGATCACTTCCCCTCCCTCTCCCTCCATCCTGATCACTTCCCCTCCCTCTCCCTCCCTCCTGATCACTTCCCCTCCCTCCCCCTCCCTCCCCCTCCATCCTGATCACTTCCCCTCCCTCCCCCTCCCTCCTGATCACTTTCTCCCCTTACCCCTCCCTCCTGATCACTTCCTCTCCCTCCCCCTGCCTCCTGATCACTTCCTCTCCCTCCCCTTCCCTCCTGAGTGCGGTTTAAACAGAGTGCTGCAAGTTGGGTGAGTCAGGGAGTCAGGTGAGGAGTGGAAAGAGGAGCTCCCTTGCTTTGCCTTTGTTTTTCCTAAACTTTTCACCCTGTAGGAATTGGTTCTTACTTTACACCAAGGAAAGAGTCCGAGAGCGGGAGCAGTCATACAACAACAACTGCAAAACCGCTAAAGTGACGTCACAACCAAGGAAGGAGCTGATTGGTAAGTAGGATCTGGTGAGTATTTCTATCGTCCAGTCGTTAAAGTGAAAGTAAGGTCTCTAGTTTAGAATAAGTAGTGTTTAAAGGGAAGTAAGGTCCCTAGTGTATTTAATATTCTTTAATTTAAAGGAAATAAAGGGAGTAAATTAAGGGTAGGACATGGCAGGGCAGCTTGGCACTGTGGAGTGCTCCTCCTGTGCTATGTGGGAAGTCAGGGACACTTTCAGTGTCCAGGGCGAACACATGTGCAGCAAGTGTCTCCAGCTGCAGCTACTCGAAATCCGCGTTTCGGAGCTGGAGCTGCGGCTGGAGTCACTGTGGAGCATCCGCAAAGTTGAGATCTTCGTGGATAGCACATTTAACGAGGTGGTCACACCGCAGGTAAAGAGTGCACAGGCAGACAGGAAATGGGTGACCTCATGACAGAGTAAAAGAACTAGGAAGGTAGTGCAGGAGTCCCCTGGGTCAATCTCCCTCTCCGACAGATTTTCCATTTTGGATACTGCTGGGGGAGATGGTTTCACAGGGGAATGCAGCAAGAGCCAAGTCCATGGCACTACGAGTGGCTCAGCTGCAAAGGAGGGGAGGAAAAAGAGTGGGAGAGCAATAGTGATAGGGGATTCTATCGTAAGGGGAACAGATAGACGTTTCTGTGCCCGCAGACGTGACTCCAGGATGGTATGTTGCCTCCATGGTGCCAGGGTCAAGGATGTCACTGAATGGCTGCAGGGAATTCTGAAGGGGGAGGGCAAACAGTCAGAGGTCGTGGTTCACATTGGTACCAACGACATGGGTAGAAAGAGGGATGAGGTCCTGCAACAAGAATTTAGGGAGCTAGGTAGCAGATTAAAAAGCAGGACCTCAAAGGTTGCAATCTCTGGATTACTCCCAGTGCCACGTGCTAGTGAGTATAGGAATAGGAGGATAGAGCAGATGAATGCGTGGCTAAAGAGTTGGTGCAGAAGGGAGGGCTTTAGTTTCCTGGATCACTGGGTCTGCTTCTGGGGAAGGTGGGACCTGTACAAGTCGGACGGGTTGCACCTGAACCGGAATGGGACCAAAATCCTTGCGGGGAGGTTTGCTAGTACTGTTGGGTGGGGGTTTAAACTAACTTGGCAGGAGGATGGGATACGGAGTGGAGCTATAGTAGGGGATGATGCACAACCAAATATAGAGGAAAAAACAAGTCAGCCTGGAAGGCAGAGCAAATATATAACGGCACAAGGGAGTATGGCAAGGCTGGATGGCATTTTTTTTAATGCAAGGAGTCTTGCAAGTAAGGCAGATGAATTGAAGGTGTTGATGAACACATGGGAGTATGATATTGTTGCTATCACAGAGACATGGTTGAGGGAGGGGCAGGACTGGCAGCTCAATATTCCGGGGTATAGAATCTTCAGGCGAGACAGAGGGGGGTGTAAAAGAGGAGGGGGTGTCGCAATATTAATCAAGGAGTCAATTACTGCTGTAAGGAGGGATGATATCTTAACAGGTTCCTCTAATGAGGCCATATGGGTAGAACTTAAAAACAAAAAGGGGGCAAGCACTTTGCTGGGAGTGTACTATAGGCCCCCAAACAGTCAGGGGCAGATAGAGGAACAGATATTAGGCAAATCTCAGAGAAGTGTAGAAATAATAGGGGAATAATAGGATTTCAACTTCCACAATATTAACTGGGATAGTCAGAGTGTGAAAGGGTTAGAGGGTACGGAATCCTTAAAGTGCATCCAGGAGAGCTTTTTGAGCCAGCATGTAGAAAGTCCTACAAGAGAGGGGGCGGTAGTGGACCTAATTCTAGGGAATGTAGCCGGGCAAGTGGTAGAAGTGTCAGTAGGAGAGCATTTTGGTGACAGTGACCATAATTTGGTGAGATTTAAGGTAGTCATGGAAAAGGACAAAGATGGACCAGAAATAAAGGTTCTAAATTGGGGGAAGGCCGATTTTAATATGATAAGGCAGGATCTGGCCAAAGTGGACTGGGATCAGCTACTTGTAGGAAAATCCACATCAGAGCAGTGGGAGTCTTTCAGAAAGGAAATAGAGAGAGTACAACGCCAACATGTTCCCGTAAAGGTCAAGGGTGGGACCAACAAGCCCAGGGAACCCTGGATATCAAGGGATATACGATAATGGATTAGGAAAAAAAGGGAGGCTTTTGGCAGATACAAAGGACTAAAAACAGTAGAAGCCCTAGAGGAGTATAGAAAGTGCAGGGGAATACTTAAAAAATAAATTAGGAGAGCGAAGAGGGGCCATGAAAAAACACGAGCGGGCAAAATAAAGGAAAATCCCAAGGTGTTCTATAAGTATATTAAGGGCAAGAGGATAATCAGGGAAAGAGTAGGGCCCATTAGAGACCAAAGCGGCAACGAGTGTGTAGAGCCGGAAGATGTAGGTGAGGTTTTAAATGAATATTTTGCATCCGTGTTCACTATGGAGAAGGACGATGTAGGCACAGAAATCAGGCAGGGGATTGTGATATACTTCAACAAATTAGTATTGAGAGGGAGGAGGTACTAATGGTTTTAGCGGGCTTAAAAGTGGATAAATCCCCAGGCCCAGACGAGATGTATCCCAGGCTGCTGTGTGAGGCAAGGGAGGAGATTGCAGGGGCTCTCACACAAATTTTCAGAACCTCTCTGGCCAGAGGGGAGGTGCCAGAGGACTGGAGGACAGCTAATGTAGTACCATTATTCAAGAAGGGTAGTAGGGATAAACAAGGGAATTACAGGCCAGTGAGCCGAACATCAGTGGCAGGGCAATTATTGGAAAAAATTCTGAGGGACAGAATTAGTCTCCAGTTGGAGAGGCAAGGATTAATCATGAATAGTCAGCATGGCTTTGTCAGGGGGAGATCATGTCTAACCAAATTGATCAAATTTTTCGAGGGGGTGACTAGGTGTGTGGATGAGGGTAGTGCAGTTGATGCAGTCTACATGGACTTCAGTAAGGCTTTTGACAAAGTCCCGCATGGGAGACTGGTCAAGAAGGTAAGAGCCCATGGGATCCAGGGCAATTTGGCACATTGGATCCAAAATTGGCGTAGTGGCAGGAGGCAGAGGGTGATGGTCGAAGGTTGTTTTTGTGACTGGAAGCCTGTGTCCAGTGGTGTACCGCAAGGATCGGTGCTGGGTCCTTTGCTGTTTGTAGTGTACATTAATGATTTAGATATGAATGTAGGAGGTATGATCAGTAAGTTCGCAGATGACACGAAAATTGGTGGGGTGGTAAATAGCGAGGAGGGAAGCCTTAGGCTACAGGACGATATAGATGGGTTGGTTAGATGGGCAGAACAGTGGCAAATGGAATTTAACCCTGAAAAATGTGAGGTGATGCATTTTGGGAGGACTAACAAGGCAAGGGAATACACAATGAATGGTAGGACCCTAGGAAGGACAGAGGATCAGAGGGACCTTGGTGTGCATGTACATAGATCCCTGAAGGCAGCAGGACAGGTAGATAAGGTGGTTAAAAAGGCATATGGGATACTTGCCTTCATTAGCCGAGGCATAGAATATAAGAGCAGGGAGGTAATGATGGAGCTGTACAAAACGGTAGTTTGGCCACAGCTGGAATACTGTGTGCAGTTCTGGTCGCCACACTATAGGAAGGATGTGATTGTATTGGAGAGGGTGCAGAGGAGATTCACCAGGATGTTACCTGGGCTGGAGCACTTCAGCTATGAAGAGAGGCTGGACAGGCTGGAGTTGTTTTCCTGAGAGCAGAGAAGGCTGAGGGGGGACCTGATTGAGGTGTATAAAATTATGAGGGGCATAGATAGGGTAGATAGAAAGGAACTTTTCCCCTTCGTTGAGGGGTCAATAACCAGGGGGCATAGTTTCAAGGTAAGGGGCAGGAGGTTTAGAGGGGATTTGAGGAAAAACTTTTTCACCCAGAGGGTGGTTGGAATCTGGAACTCACTGCCTGAAAGGGTGGTAGAGGCAGGAACCCTCACAACATTCAAGAAGCATTTAGATGAGCACTTGAAACGCCATAGCATACAAGGCTACGGACCAAATGCTGGAAAATGGGATTGGAGTAGACAGGGCTTGATGGCCGGCGCAGTCACGAGGGGCCGAAGGGCCTCTTTCTGTGCTGTATAACTCTATAACTCTATGATTATGATCACTTCCCCCCTCTCCCTCACCCTCCTTCATGATCACTTCCTCCCCGTCCCCCTCCCTCCTGATCACTTCCCCTCCCTCCCCCTCCCCCCTGATCACTTCCTCTCCCTCCCCCTCCCTCCTGATCACTTCCCCCCTCTCTCTGTCACCCCACCTCCTGATCGTACCCTGCTCCCAGTTCCTAGCAGTTTCTAGGCCATAGTACAAAGACAGCAAGTGCTTTCCTTTCAAGTATTTCTCTTTTTTGATTCTTGTTAACATTCTTCCCTCCTCCCTTCTTGTGGTCACTGCCCCCCCCTCCCCAACCCCCAAACCCCGCCGGACACTCCTGCGATAGAGACCTTGGGTTCTAACGTACAAAAGGCTCTCTTGTCCGGCATCAACAATATAGGGGGATTGAATTGAGAGAACTTTAAGACATGAGGGAAGAATCTCTCTCGACGGGTGAATTACGATGGGCCGAATGGCTTTCCTCACCCACAATTATCATGTGAGCTGGTGATCTCATCGCTGGCCACAGATCTGATTGGATGCCAGCAGTACCGTAGTGTTTTAGGAGCAGAGATAAGCCGAGTATGTCTCGGGCTGACTCCTTGTGCAACTGATAATAGATTTGCCAGAAACAGGCAGGGCCAAGCCAGTTGATACAAGCGCCCCTGAATCCCAGCAGCCTCCCACTGAAACCTGCAGCCAACCAGCAGGCTTGCTCCTCCCATGAGGGAACCATTTAGAAAAGGTTAGATGTATACACCAGCACTAAGAGGAAGCACCAGGGTAAACCCGCACATGACGTCATTCACACGTGACACAAAGTAAGGTAGTAAATTAGCTGCACTGCAGTTGAACTTTGTTCAGAGAATTTGTTTGTTGATTATAAGAATAAGCAAAGGATGGACATGAACTGTGACTGAGGAGGCTCAGAGGACTGTGTTATTAAAGGTGCTTTGAACCTTTATTTTATGGTTATTTGTGGACCAAAGGGTTCATTCAAAAGGAGCGGCTCAGACACTTAACTAGACATCTGCAGCAACAGCCTCCTGGCTGCACTGGTGTTCCTGCATCAGAGCCTCCAAGGTCTGTATCTGGGTTCCAGGTTGGTCCTCCTCCTCTTCCTCCTCCATGGTTACACCTCTTTATTTAGCAAGGCTGTGGAACATGCAGCAGATGTCAATGACCTTGGAGACCCGCCATGATCAGCTATGATCTAATTGAATGGCGGAACAGGCTCGAGGGGCTGAATGGCCTACTCCTGTTCCTATGACCCAGAAGGAGACTTTACTCTAAAGCATCGCCTTATCTGCCCAAACATCTGAAGTCCTGCTTCAAGGTGCCAATAGCATGCTCAATAATGATCCTGATGGTTGAATGGTCCTTGTTGTATCTACCATCTACCGCTCTCTGTGATTGACCGAAGAGTGTCATTAACCAGGGCAGTAGCCTTGTTTTCCAACATATCGATCTAATTCCCCTTTTGCCTTCAAATAAGAATGAAAGAACTCACATTTCTATAGCGCCTTTCACGTCCTCAGGACGTCCCAAAGCATTTTACAGCCAATGAAGTACTTTTGAAGCACAGTCACTGTTGTAATGTAAGAACGCGGCAGCCAATTTTGCACACAGCAAAGTCCCACAAATACCAATGAGATAAATGACTAGTTAATCCATTTTTGGTAGTGTTGGTTGAAGGATAAATGTTGATCAGGTCACCAGGAGAACTCCCCTGCTCTTCGAAATAGTGCCCTGGGATCTTCTACATCCACTTGAAAGAGCAGACGGGGCCTCGGTCTAACGTCTCATTTGAAAGACAACACCTTTGACAGTGCAGCACTCCCTCAGCACTGTACTGGACTGCCAGCTTAGATAATGTACTGAACTCTCTGGAGTGAGGCTTGAACCCACAACTGTTTAACTCAGAGGTAAGAGTGTTAGCACTGAGCCACGTCTGATATCACGCTGTCTCTGATGGCTGTAGCACCACTTTGGCAATATTATGAGTTTGCCGCTAACCTCAGCGATTTCTGTTGTGACAGACTCTGAATATGAGTGAGCCATTAGGGAGGCTGTGGAAAACACTTTCTGCCTGGGTAAATATGTGATTGAAAATCCAGACCAATAACAAATCGGCTAAAACCTGCGGCCAAAACCACAATTTTCTGCCTGGTTGGAGATGTACAAAAGAAAAATTGCCAGAACTTAGAGAAAAAGCTTCTGACCAGGTCTTCAATTGCTGCTTCTATCATATTGATGAGTAACTTGCTTTTCCCTGAATGTTGTTGACAATTTGACCAGCCTCTTCAGTCAGTATTTGTTAAGCGCTTCTTATTGGGAGAGTATTGTGGCTAGTGATGCTTTCTCATTGATCCTGTTTCATTGCCAATAATTGATCACGGATACAAGCCACTATTGTTCACATCTAGATTGCATTTTAAAACTAATAGATAACTTAAAGCAGTTATCTAGTCTTTGTGATAACAAAAATTGCTCAACAGTACTTAACAGGAGCACAATGCTTTCTTGCCCTGATTCAGGGCTTGAAACCCCTTTGTGTAAAACCGATTCAATGTTTTTTCCACAACACTACTTTAATGTCATATGTGGTCAAGGCTACCACAAGACACAATTAAACAGCACGCAAGCCGTACATAATAGTGGAATAGTCAAGGATGAGACCCAGGAGTCTCAGTAGACTTGATGCTAAACATGTCTGACCAATGCAAAGCAGCAATCACCAAAGGCAATAGAATGCTGAATTCCAGAAACAAATCAGCAGAAGTCGGAGGAGTCACGATCAAACTGTACAGAGTTCTGGTCAGACCCACCCTGAGTACTGTGTCCAGTTCTAGTCAGACCTCACCCTGAGTACAGTGTCCAGTTCTAGTCAGACCTCACCCTGAGTACTGTGTCCAGTTCTAGTCAGACCTCACCCTGTGTACTGTGTCCAGTTCTGGTCAGACCCACCCTGAGTACTGTGTCCAGTTCTGGTCAGACCTCACCCTAAGTACTGTGTCCAGTTCTAGTCAGACCTCACCCTGAGTACAGTGTCCAGTTCTGGTCAGACCTCACCCTGAGTACTGTGTCCAGTTCTGGTCAGACCTCACCCTGAGTACTGTGTCCAGTTCTAGTCAGACCTCACCCTAAGTACTGTGTCCAGTTCTAGTCAGACCCACCCTGAATACTATGTCCAGTTCTGGTCAGACCTCACCCTGAGTACTGTGTCCAGTTCTGGTCAGACATCACCCTGAGCACTGTGTCCAGTTCTGGTCAGACCCACCCTAAGTACTGTGTTGGTTGTTGTATTGGAGAGGATGGTCGGTTGTTGTATTGGAGAGGTATGTATGTCGGAGTTGTGGTGTTTCTTATTGGAAACCGGTCTGGATGACGGTGTTTCAAGCCACGCACTTCATGGATCTCCCTTTCCTCCCCTTCATCGCTGTCTTCAGGGAATTCAGGAGCAATCTCTTTACCCAGAGAATGGTGAGAATGTGGAACTCCCTACCACAGGGAGTAGTTGAGCCGAATAGTATAGATGTATTTAAGGGGAAGCTAGATAAACACATGAAGGAGAAAGGAATGGGAGGATATGCTGATAAGGTCAGATGAAGAGGGGTGGGAGGAGGCTCGTGTGGAGCATAAACACTGGCACGGGCCAGTTGGGCTGAATGGCCTGTTTCTGCGCTGGAAACACTCAGTAATTCTGTGTACATTGCAGGCGGCGAGGACACCCGTCGGAGCCAGGCTGGTCCTTCTTTAATATGTAGATCAGACTCTAATGATGTCATCAAGCCCCGACTGCTATTTTTACCTGAGGCCTCAGCGGAGGAGCAGGAATGGCTCCCCCGCCAGGCCAAACCCTGCCGAGAACAGGAACCAGGGCCAGAAGAGGCTCAGGTAAGAGTACATTTTTAATTTTCTACAGGTGTTCTTGTGCAGCAGAAGGGGCAGGAGGGTTCCTCAGCGCCTCGCAAGGAAACCTAAGGCCTCCCCTGCCCCAGGTGTCGCACACAGCTGCACCTCCCTTCCCTGAGGCCCCCAATGCACTCACCTAGTGCCGGGGACCGTTCCCCCCGCATCCCAGGCAGTGACCTCCGAGCCGCCCGATTTAAACGGCCGGGCTGAAGTTTTTCTCAGGGATTTGGTCGGGAAGTTGGCAAGCGGCATGGCAAACACACCCAGGGCAGTAACAGCACGGGTTAGATACAGAGTAAAGCTCCCTCTACACTGTCCCATCAAACACTCCCAGGCAGGTACAGCACGGGTTAGATACAGAGTAAAGCTCCCTCTACACTGTCCCATCAAACACTCCCAGGGCAGGTACAGCACGGGTTAGATACAGAGTAAAGCTCCCTCTACACTCTCCCATCAAACACTCCCAGGGCAGGTACAGCACGGGTTAGATACAGAGTAAAGCTCCCTCTACACTCTCCCATCAAACACTCCCAGGGCAGGTACAGCACGGGTTAGATACAGAGTAAAGCTCCCTATAAACTGTCCCATCAAACACTCCCAGGGCAGGTACAGCGCGGGTTAGATACAGAGTAAAACTCCCTCTACACTCTCCCATCAAACACTCCCAGGGCAGGTACAGCACGGGTTAGATACAGAGTAAAGCTCCCTCTACACTCTCCCATCAAACACTCCCAGGGCAGGTACAGCACGGGTTAGATACAGAGTAAAGCTCCCTATAAACTGTCCCATCAAACACTCCCAGGGCAGGTACAGCACAGGTTAGATACAGAGTAAAGCTCCCTCTACACTGTCCCATCAAACACTCCCAGGGCAGGTACAGCACGGATTAGATACAGAGTAAAGCTCCCTCTACACTGTCCCATCAAACACACCCAGGGCAGGTACAGCACGGATTTGATACAGATTAAAGTTCCTTCTACACTGTCCCATCAAATACTCACAGGGCATGTACAGCACGGGTTAGATACTGAGTAAAGCTCTTCACACTATCCATTCACAAACTGCAAGGGCAGGTGCAGCACCGGTTAAGACAGTGTGAAGCTCCCTCTATAGTGTTTCATCAAGCACTCCCAGGACAGATTAAATATAGAGTAAATCTCCCTCTAAACTGTCCCATTGTGGCGGATCGCCACCTAACCGGGCGCAATCCACTTTTCCGTCCGTGGACAATAAATGGGGCACCTTGCCTTTAAGGCGCATGCTGCCTTTAAGGCAAGAAAAAAGGAGTGGGCATGGCCTCAGGGTTTTGCAGAGAAATGTTGTAGCAGCCATTTTGACCAGAAGAGTTGTAATAAAAAGCCATGTGTTCCACATATTGACTCGGCCTCAATTCGTGTTTCGCGGCAGCCACAACATTGGTGACACCGACGCTCAGAACGTATTCCGAGCACTGCAATGGCAGACACGAACGCAGTTTCCGTGAAACTGCCGGAGTTTAGGGAAAACCAGCCCGAAGCCTGGTTTTTCCAAGCCGAGTCACGATTCCGGCTGCAACTCATCACCACAGATGGGACGAAGTACGACTACCTCGTCACATCACTCAGTAGCTCCACAGTGACGAAGGTCTGGACAGCGCTGCAGAACCCACCAGAGGAGGGCAAGTATGCACATCTTAAGGCCGCGCTCCTTAAAAAATTCATGGCCTCGACATACCAGCGAAACTGCCACCTCCTCGACCTTCCAGGCCTCGGTGATGCCTCACCGTCAGACCTCCTCTCCCACATGCTCTCCCTCACCGACGAGAGCCCACCCGGATCCCTCTTCCGCACGCTGTTCATCCGCCAGCTACCTCTCAGCATCCGCCCAGCGATCGTGGCGTCCGGCCTCACGGACCTGGAAGCCCTGGCCGATGAGGCCGACAAGCTGCTGTCCGCTCACTTCAGCCGCGACGTCACTCTGGACCTGGCAGCCACTGCCTGTGCGTGCCCCTCACCGGCCACCATGCAGCCACAAGGCCCAGCCACCGGGCTCACGGGGCCTTCGCGCCCCACTAACCCAGGCCACTGTTACTATCACGCACGGTTCGGCGCCAGGGCACAACGGTGCACACCTCCCTGCTCTTTTAAGTCCGCCCCCGTACCAGCCCTCGCGATGGCCGTGGGCCACGCGGGCTCCCTGCTGTACGTCACGGATGACAAAACTGGCCGCCGGTTCCTGTGCGACACTGGAGCTCAGCACAGCATCATCCCGGCCTCCGCCCTCGACATCCAAAAGGACAAACGAGGACCGGCGCTGGCTGCTGCTAACGGCTTGGACATCCGGACGTACGGCACCCGAACAGTCACCCTCGACCTCGCTGGTCGCCGCTACCGATGGGAGTTCATCACTGCCAAGGTGCTCTCCCCTCTCATCGGCGCAGATTTCCTGTGCGCCCACGGCCTACTGGTAGACATCCCTCGACACCGCCTCATGGACATGAACACCAGGTCCCCCATCCTGGGCGCCATGGCCCCCCATCAACCCGCCGACATGGCGTCACAGTGCCACGCCCGGGCCACGGATGACTACTCGGCACTCCTGGCCGAATTCCCGGCCCTTACCAATCCGACCTTCTCCGCGGAGGCCGCCAAACACGGGATGGAACACTTCATCCCCACCACAGGCCCCCCAGTGTACGTCCACGCCCGCAGGCTGGACCCGGCCAAACTGGAGATCGCGCGGACCGAGTTTGCCACCATGGAACAGCTCGGCATCATCCGCCGCTCCAACAGTCCCTGGGCCTCCCCACTCCACATCGCCCCCAAACCAGGCGGGGGTTGGCGCCCCTGCGGGGATTAGCGCCGCCTCAACGACGCCACCACCCCTGATCGGTACCCCGTGCCGCACATCCAGGACTTCTCGGCTAGACTGGCCGGCTGCTCAGTCTTTTCCAAGGTCGACCTGGTGCACGGCTACCACCAAGTCCCCGTCCACCCCGCGGACGTCCCCAAGACGGCCGTAATCACCCCCTTCGGCCTTTTCGAGTTCCTGCGGATGCCCTTCGGCCTCAAAAACGCGGCACAGGCATTCCAACGGCTCATGGACTCGGTCCTTCGGGACCTGAAGTTCCTGTTCGTCTACCTGGACGACGTCCTGGTAGCCAGTTCCTCCAAGCAGGAACACCTCGAACACCTTCGCATCCTGTTCGGGCGCCTCAGCGACCACGGGCTCATCCTCAGCCCAGCCAAATGCCAGTTCGGCCTGGACAAGATCGACTTCCTCGGCCACCACATCACCCATGCTGGGGCCATTCCCCTGCCCACCAAGGTGCAGGCCGTCGAACAATTTCCCCGCCCCACCACCATCAAAGACCTCCAGGAGTTCCTCGGGATGGTGAATTTCTACAACCGCTTCATCCCCAAAGCGGCGTCCCTCATGAGGCCCCTGTATGAAGCCCTCCGGGGCAGGAGCGGCAAGATGGCGGTCGAATGGACGGCAGACGCGTCAGCCGCCTTCGACTCCACCAAGACCGCGCTCGACAACGCCACCCTGCTCACGCACCCACGGCCCAATGCCAGGGTAGCGCTCACCACGGACGCCTCCGACCACGCGGTCGGCGCCGTGTATGAGCAGTGGGTCGACGGCGCCTGGCAACCACTTGCCTTCTTCAGCCGCCAACTACGCACCCCGGAGGTCAAGTACAGCACCTTCGACCGCGAGCTCCTCGCGCTGTTCCTGGCGGTCCGCCATTTTCGGTTTTTGCTGGAGGGCCACCCCTTCACTGCGTTTGTCGACCACAAACCCCTGACATTCGCAATGGCAAAGACAACCGACCCCTGGTCCGCCAGGCAGCAGCGCCAGCTCGCGGCAGTGTCCGAGTTCACCACGGACATCCAACACGTCTCCGGCCGATACAATGTGGTAGCCGACTGCCTCTCCCGCCCCGCCATCCACGCCGCACACCTGGCAGTTGACTACGCTCAACTCGCAGCAGACCAGATCACCGACCCTGATCTGCTCTCCGCACCTACCAACCTACCAGGGCTACGCCTGGCCGTCATCGCTTGTGGCACGACCGCAGTCACGGTCAAGTGCGACGTATCCCTATGTCAACCTCGGCCCGTGGTCCCAGCGTCCTGGCGCCGCCGGGTATTCGAGATTCTCCACAACCTCTCCTACCCCAGCGCCCGCGCATCCATCAAATTGGTAGCCAACCGTTTCGTCTGGCGCGGCCTTCGCAAGGATGTGCGTACTTGGGCCAACTCCTGCCTAGCCTGCCAATGGGCCAAGGTGCAGCAACACACGAAAACACCCCTCGAGGGGTTTACCGTCCCTTCGCGTAGATTCGACCACATCCACGTGGACATCGTCGGGCCCCTGCCGCCATCGCAAGGCCACACGCACTTGCTGACGATCGTTGACCGCACCACGCGCTGGCCCGAGGCAATTCCACTGACCTCTACCACCACCGCCGACATCGCCAGAGCCTTCGTCAGCACCTGGGTCGCACGGTTCGGCGTCCCCTCCGACATGACGTTGGACAGAGGTCCGCAATTTACCTCTGAACTCTGGACCGCCGTCGCACGCAATCTTGGGGTGACCATTCACCGCACCACAGCGTACCACCCCCAAGCCAACGGACTGTGTGAGCGGTTCCACAGATCCTTGAAGGCATCTCTTCGAGCCAGCCTCCAGGATGGCGCCAGGACCGACCGACGCCCATGGGTCCTCCTCAGCCTGCGCACCGCGGTTAAAGAAGACCTCCATGCATCGCCACGACACCCTGGTCAGCCGACCAGCAACGCCACGACTTCGCCTCACTGGCGTTACAGTTCGCCCCGGTGCCCATTGCCCGACACGGCGAATCCACCTCACACGTCCCACTAAACCTGCACCAGGCACGGTTCGTTTTCGTCCGGCATGATGCCCACCGCGGACCCCTTCAACCCCCGTACGACGGGCCCTACCAGGTGCTACAGGCTGGGGACAAATTTTTCACCCTGCAAGTGGGCGACAGGACCGAAAAAGTGTCGGTTGACCGACTCAAGCCAGCACATTCGGAGCCCGGTGAGCAGGTCCCTCCAGCTTGTCCACCGCCACGCGGCCGACCTGCCCTCAAGCCAGTTCACCCGGCTGCTCCATGCCCGGCCATTCCACGTCCACCGGCGTCCTACAAGAGCCGCTCCGGCCGGCCCATGAGACCGCCGCACCGTCTCGCCCACACCTCCTAAGCGGATTCTGGGGGGAGCTGTGTGGCGGATCGCCACCTAAACGGGCGCAATCCACTTTTCCGTCTGTGGACAATAAATCGGGCACCTTGTCTTTAAGGCGCATGCTGCCTTTAAGGCATGAAAAAAGGAGTGGGCGGGGCCTCAGGGTTTTGTAGAGAAATGTTGCAGCAGCCATTTTGACCAGAAGAGTTGTAATAAAAAGCCATGTGTTCCACATATTGACTCGGCCTCAATTCGTGCTTCGCGGCAGCCACAACACCATCAAGAATTCCCAGGATAGGTACAGTATGAGTTGGATACAGATTAATTCTCCCTCTACACTGTCCCATCAAGCAGTTCAAGGTCAGGTACAGCATGGATGAAATACAGAGTAAAGCTCCTTCTAAACTGTGCCATCAAACAATCCCAGGGCAGGTACAGCATGGGTTGGATAGAGATTAAAGCTCTCTCTACACGATCCAATCAAACACAAAAAGACAGGACAGCTACAGCATGGGAGAGGTGCAGATTAATGCTCCCTCCACACTGTCCCATCAAACACTCCCAGGGCAGGTACAGCACAGGTTTGATACAGAGTAAAGCTCCCTCTACACTGTCCCATCAAACACTCCCAGGGCAGGTACAGCTCGGAATAATATCAAGTAAAACTCCCTCTACACTGTCCCATCAAACATTGAGAGGTCGCACAACACCAGGTTATAGTCCAACAGTTTTATTTTAAATCACAAGCTTTCGGAGTTACAACTCCTTCGTCGGGTGAAGTGAGAGCGTGGATGGCGTTGCGTTGTGCTCGGGTGACATTCTGGACTGTCTTGTGAGTGCGGCTGATGAATCTGGCGTTGATGCATCTCCTGACAGCTTGAGCATACATGTCAAGCTTGGGGCAGCGACCCTCCGGAGGGGTCCAGTTTGACTCTTTTTTCTTCGGTTGCTGCACTGCGAGTCCCTCTGTCTGCTGTTCTGGATCATTGATTGTCTCATTGGGTTTGTTGCTGACATCTTGGGATTTGTGGAAGTATTCCCGGAGCCTCATTCTCCTGATGAATTCCTCCGTGTCTGCCGCGAGACCGATGGGGTCTATTTTGGTGGTTGGGCAGAACTTGAGCCCTAGGGCGAGAACTTCGATTTCGTCTGGTTGAAGGGTATGGTCGGACAAATTGACGATGGACTTCCCTGTGGTTGCAGCCGTGGTACCGGGGGAGGCTTGGTTGCTGCTGGTGGTGATGCCGAGTTTCTCAAGCTTCCTGTTCTTGATGCGCATGTAGGCAGCGTAGTTCCGTTGCCTCGTCTGTTTGGCGGTGTCTCGTAACTAGTCTGCTGTGTCCTGAGCACAGGCTGAGAGCATGGACTCTATCTTGGTTTCGAGGTTGTGGCGTTTGCTGTAGAGCTGGTGTACGAGATGGTTGAGGAGTGTGCGAGAGGTACGACGGCAGAGTCCGCTTCATCCTTGACCACAATGTCTTCACCTTCGACAACCATTTTTTTACCCAAACACACGGAACAGCCATGGGGACCAAATTCGCACCCCAATACGCCAACATCTTCATGCACAAGTTCGAGCAAGACTTCTTCACTGCACAGGACCTCCAGCCAACGCTGTACACCAGATACATCGATGACATTTTCTTCCTTTGGACCCATGGCGAAGGATCACTGAAAAGACTACACGATAACATAAACAAGTTCCATCCCACCATCAAACTCACCATGGACTACTCCTCAGAATCGGTTTCATTCCTGGACACACGAATCTCCATCAAAGACGGACACCTCAGCACTTCACTCCACCGCAAGCCCACGGACAACCTCACGATGCTCCACTTCTCCAGCTTCCACCCTAACCACGTTAAAGAAGCCATCCCCTATGGACAAGCCCTGCGAATACACAGGATCTGCTCAGACGAGGAGGAACGCGATGGACACCTACGGACGCTGAAAAACGCCCTCGTAAGAACGGGATATGACGCTCGACTCATCGATCGACAGTTCCGACGGGCCACAGCGAAAAATCGCATAGACCTCCTCAGAAGGCAAACACGGGACACAACCAACAGGGTACCCTACGTCGTCCAGTACTTCCCCGGAGCGGAGAAACTACGCCATGTTCTTCGCAGCCTTCAACATGTCATCGATGACGACAAACACCTCGCTAAGGCCATCCCCACGCCTCCACTACTTGCCTTCAAACAGCCGCCTAACCTCAGAAGTACCATCGTTCGCAGCAAATTACCCAGCTTTCAGGATAACAGCGACCACGACACCACACAACCCTGCCACGGCAAACTCTGCAAGACATGCCAGATCATCAACACAGATACCATCATCACACGTGAGGACACTACCCACCAGGTACATGGTACATACTCATGTGACTCGGCCAACGTTGTCTACCTCATACGTTGCAGGAAAGAATGCACCGCGGCATGGTACATCGGCGAGACCATGCAGACACTGAGACAACGTATGAACGAGCACCGCGCAACAATCGCCAGGCAGGATTGTTACCTCCCAGTCGGGGAACACTTCAGCAGTCAAGGACATTCAGCCTCGGATCTGCGGGTAAGCGTTCTCCAAGGCGGCCTTAGGAAAACACAACAACGCAAAATCATCGAGCAGAAACGGATAGCCAAGTTCCGCACTCATGAAGACGGTCTCAACCGGGATCTTGGGTTTATGTCACGATACATGACGTGATCCGGACTCGAGTTGTCGTTGGCTTGTTCACAGATGTGATTCCCAGTAAAAAAGTAAAAATTTTAAAGTTAATCGTTTTACATACAGACGGCAGCTTTTGACACGTTAGACCCCATGCGACTCCACCTCATTGTCTCAGTTGTATCTTGCTATGTCTTTGATGTGGTACCTTCCTGGCTGAGCTGATTAACTTTATCACACCTCGGCAGATAAACAGTCAGGATGATTGAATTTAGTTGTCTGCAATTGTAAGTTACACATGCATTGTTCTCTATCTATATATGCTTTGACGATTCTGTATCTCCTCACTTCACCCGACGAAGGAGTTGTAACTCCGAAAGCTTGTGATTTAAAATAAAACTGTTGGACTATAACCTGGTGTTGTGCGACCTCTCAATTTTGTCCACCCCAGTCCAACATCTCCGCATCATGACCATCAAACATTCCCAGGGCAGGTACAGCACAGGTTTGATACAGAGTAAAGCTCCCTCTACACTGTCCCATCAAACACTCCCAGGGCAGATACAGCACGGGTTAGATACAGAGTAAAGCTCCCTCTACACTGTCCCATCAAACACTCCCTGGGGCAGGCACAGCATGAGTTAGATGCAGAGTAAAGTTCCCTCTACATTTGAAGGTGTTGATGAACACATGGGAGTATGATATTGTTGCTATCACAGAGACATGGTTGAGGGAGGGGCAGGACTGGCAGCTCAATATAGAATCTTCAGGCGAGACAGAAGGGGGTGTAAAAGAGGAGGGGGTGTCGCAATATTAATCAAGGAGTCAATTACTGCTGTAAGGAGGGATGATATCTTAACAGGTTCCTCTAATGAGGCCATATGGGTAGAACTTAAAAACAAAAAGGGGGCAAGCACTTTGCTGGGAGTGTACTATAGGCCCCCAAACAGTCAGGGGGAGATAGAGGAACAGATATTAGGCAAATCTCAGAGAAGTGTAGAAACATAGAAACATAGAAGATAGGAGCAGGAGTAGGCCATTCAGCCCCTCGAGCCTGCTCCGCCATTCAATGAGATCATGGCTGATCATCCAAATTCAGTACCCTGTCCCTGCCTTCTCTCCATATCCCTTGATCCCTTTAGTTTTAAGAAATATATCTAACTCCTTCTTGAATATATTTAATGAATTAGCCTCTACTGCCTTCTGTGGTAGAGAATTCCACAGGTTCACCACTCTCTGGGTGAAGAAATTCCTCCTCATCTCAGTCCTAAATGGCTTACCCCTTATCCTTAGACTGTGACCCCTGGTTCTGGACTCCCCGGCCATCGGGAACATCCTTCCCGCATCTAGTCTGTCTAGTCCTGTTAGAATTTTATAAGTTTCAATGAGATCCCCTCTCATTCTTCTAAACTCCAGTGAGTATAAGCCCAATCGACCCAATTTCTCCTCATACGCCATTCCTGCCATCCCGGGTATCAGCCTGGTGAATCTTCGCTGCACTCCATCCATGGCAAGAACATCCTTCCTCAGATAAGGTGACCAAAACTGCACACAATACTCAAGATGTGGTCTCACCAAGGCCCTGTACAACTGCAGCAAGACATCCTTGTTCCTGTACTCGAACCCTTTCGCTATGAAGGGCAACATACCATTTGCCTTCTTAACCGCCTGCTGCACCTGCATGCTTACCTTCAGCGATTGGTGCACAAGGACACCCAGGTCTCGTTGCACTTCCCCTTCTCCCAATCTATTGCCATTCAGATAATAATCTGCCTTCCTGTTTTTGACACCAAAGTGGATAACCTCGCATTTATCCACATTATATTACATCTGCCATGCTCCTGCCCAATCCCCCAACCTGTCCAAATCATACTGGAGTTTCTCGGAATCCTCCTCACGGCACACACTCCCACCCAGCTTTGTGTCGTCTGCAAACTTGGAGATATTACATCCAATTCCATCATCCAGATCATTAATATATATTGTGAATAGCTGGGGTCCTAGTACCGTTCCCTGTGGTACCCCACTAGTCACCGCCTGCCACTCGGAAAAAGACCCATTTATTCCAACTCTTTGCTTTCTGTCTGCCAACCAGTTCTCTATCCAAGTCAATACCTTGCCCCCAATCCCATGTGCCTTAACTTTACACGCTAATCTCTTATGTGGGACCTTATCGAAAGCCTTCTGAAAGTCCAAATACACCACATCCACTGGTTCTCCCTTATCCATTTTACCAGTTACATCCTCAAAAAATTCCAGTAGATTAGTCAAGCACGATTTGCCTTTTGTAAATCCATGTTGACTTTGTCCGAACCTGTCACTGTTTTCCAAGTGCTCTGCTATTACATCTTTTATAATGGACTCTAGCATTTTCCCCACTACCGATGTCAGGCTTACCGGTCTATAATTCCCCGTTTTCTCTCTACCACCTTTTTTGAATAGTGGGGTAACATTAGCTACCCTCCAATCCATGGGTACTGTTCCAGAGTCTATAGAATTTTGGAAGATGACCAGCAATGCATCTACTATTTCTAGGGCCACTTCCTTAAGTACCCTAGGATGTAGATTATCAGGCCCTGGGGATTTATCGGCCTTCAATCCCGTCAATTTCCCTAACACTATTTCCCTACAAATACTCATTTCTTTCAGTTCCTTCTTCTCATTAGACCCTATGTTCCCCGACATCTCTGGGAGGTTATTTGTGTCCTCCTTTGTGAAGACAGAACCAAAGTATGTATTTAATTGGTCTGCCATTTCTTTGTTCCCCATTATAAATTCCCCTGATTCTGACTGCAAGGGACCTACGCTTGACTTCACCAATCTTTTTCTCTTCACATATCTATAAAAGCTTTTACAGTCAGTTTTTATGTTCCTCGCAAGCTTACTCTCATACTCTATTTTCCCCCCTTTAATTAATCCCTTTGTCCTTCTTTGCTGAATCCTATACTGCTCCCAATCCTCAGGTTTTCTGCTTTTTCTGGCCAATTTATATGTCCTTTCCTTGGATCTTATGCTATCCCTAATTTCCTTTGTTAGCCACGGTTGAGTCACCTTTTTTGTTTTATTTTTATGCCAAACTGGGATGAACAAATTCTGTAGTTCATTCATGCGATCTTTGAATGCTTGACATTGCCTCTCCACCGTCAACCCTTTGAGTGACATTCCCCAATCAATCCTACCCAACTCGCGCCTCATACCATCATAGTTTCCTTTATTTAAATTCAGGACCCTAGTCTCTGAGTCAATTACTTCACTCTCCATCTTAATGAAGAATTCGATCAGATTATGATCGCTCCGACCCAAGGGGCCTCGCACAACAAGATTGCTAATTAATCCTTTCTCATTACATAATACCCAGTCTAAGATGGCCTGATCTCTAGTTGGTTCCTCGACATATTGGTCCAGGAAACCATCCCGTATACACTCCAGGAATTCCTCCTCCACAGTATTGTTACTAATTTGGTTAGCCCAATCTATATGTAGATTAAAGTCGCCCATGATAACTGCTGTGCTCTTATTGCACGCTTCTCTAATTTCCCTTTTAATGCCATCCCCAACCTCCGTATTACTGTTTGGGGGTCTATACACCACTCCCACTAGCGTTTTCAGCCCCTTGGTATTTCTCAGTTCTGCCCATACAGATTCCACATCATCAGAGCTAATATCCTTCCTTACAATTGTGTTAATCTCCTCTTTAACCAGCAATGCTACCCTACCTCCTTTTCCTTTTTGCCTATCTTTCCTGAATATTGAATACCCCTGTATGTTGAGTTCCCAGCCTTGGTCACCCTGGAGCCATGTTTCCGTAATCCCAATCATATCATATTCGTTTACCTCTATTTGCGCAGCTAATTCATCCACCTTATTACGAATGCTCCTCGCATTAAGACACAAAGCCTTCAGGCTTGTTTTTTTAACGCTCTTAGACCTTTAAAAACATTTTTTTACTGTGGCCATGTTTGATTTAAACCCTTGATTTCTCTGACTGACACCTTTGTTTTTTTCCTTCCTGACTTTTGCTTCTATTCTTGTTTCCCTTTCCTCTGTCTCCCTGCTCAGGTTCCCAACCCCCTGCCATTTTAGTTTAAACCCTCCCCCAGAGCACTAGCAAACACTCCCCCAAGGACATCGGTCCCGGTCCTGCCCAGGTGCAAACCGTCCGATTTGTACTGGTCCCACCTCCCCCAGAACCGGTTCCAATGTCCCAGGAATTTGAATCCCTCCCCCTTGCACCATTCCTCTAGCCACATATTCATCTGAAATATCCTTCTATTTCTACTCTGACTAGCACGTGGCACTGGTAGCAATCCTGAGATTACTACCTTTGAGGTCCTATTTTTTAATTTATCTCCTAACTCCCTATATTCAGCTTTTAGGACCTCATCCCGTTTTTTACCTATATCGTTGGTACCTATATGCACCACGACAACTGGCTGTTCACCCTCCCCTTCCAAAATGTTTTAAAGCCGCTCTGAGACATCCTTGACCCTTGCACCAGGGAGGCAACACACCATCCTGGAGTCTCGTTTGTGGCCGCAGAAACGCCTATCTATTCCCCTTACAATAGAATCCCCTATCACTATAGCTCTACCCCTCTTTTTCCTCCCGTCCTGTGCAGCAGAACTACCCCTGGTGCCAGGAAGTTGGCTGCTGCTGCCTTCCCCTGATAAGCCATCCCTCTCAACAGTATCCAAAGCGGTATATCTGTTTGAGAGGGGGATGTCCACAGGGGACTCCTGCACTACCTGCCTGCGCCTACTACTCTGCCTGGTGGTCACCCATTCTCTTTCTGCCTGTGCAGCCTTTACCTGCGGTGTGACCAACTGATTAAACATGCTATCCACGAGGTCCTCAGCATCGCAAATGCTCCAGTATGCGTCCATTCGCAGCTCCAGCGCCGCAATGCGGTCTGCCAGTAGCTGCAGCTGGATACACTTCCCGCACACATGGTCGTCAGGGACACAGGAAGTGTCCCCGATTTCCCACATAGTGCAGGAGGAAGCATGCCACGGGGCCAAGCTGTGCTGCCATGACTTACCCTTTAATTAATTGAGCTTAAATTATATCAAATCAATCCTACCAATTATACTATAATTAAATGATATAGAGCCCTTGTTTACCAACTGTCCCCGCTACACCACAGAGACCCTAGAAACTATAAACGAAAAAATTTAAGTTTGGAAAATGGAGAAAAAGAGAATTACTCAGCAACCAATCACTTACCTGTAGAAATAATAGGGTAATAATAGTAGGGGATTTCAACTTCCCCAATATTAACTGGGATAGTCAGAGTGTGAAAGGCATAGAGGGTGCGAAATTCTTAAAGTGCATCCAGAAGAGCTTTTTGAGCCAGCATGTAGAAAGTCCTACAAGAGAGGGGGCAGTACTGGAGCTAATTCTAGGGAATGTAGCTGGGCAAGTGGTAGAAGTGTTAGTAGGAGAGCATTTTGGTGACAATGACCATAATTCGGTGAGATTTAAGGTAGTCATGGAAAAGGACAAAGATGGACCGGAAATAAAGGTTCTAAGTTGGGGGAAGGCCGATTTTAATATGATAAGGCAGGATCTGGCCAAAGTGGACTGGGATCAGCTACTTGTAGGAAAATCCACATCAGAGCAGTGGGAGTCTTTCAGAAAGGAAATAGAGAGAGTACAACGGCAACATGTTCCCATAAAGGTCAAGGGTGGGACCAACAAGCCCAGGGAACCCTGGATGTCAAGGGATATACAAGAATGGATTAGGAAAAAAAGGGAGACTTTTGGCAGATACAAAGGACTAAAGACAGTGGAAGCCCTAGAGGAGTATAGAAAGTGCAGGGGGGTACTTAAAAAAGAAATTAGGAGAGCGAAGAGGGGGCATGAAACAGCACTGGCGGGCAAAATAAAGGAAAATCCCAAGGTGTTTTATAAGTATATTAAGGGCAAGAGGATAACCAGGGAAAGAGTAGGGCCCATTAGGGACCAAAGTGGCAATCTGTGTGTAGAGCCAGAAGATGTAGGTGGGGTTTTAAATGAATATTTTGCTTCTGTGTTCACTATGGAGAAGGACGATGTAGGCATAGAAATCAGGCAGGGGGATTGTGATATACTTGAACAAATTAGTATTGAGAGGGAGGAGGTACTAGCGGTTTTAGCGGGCTTAAAAGTGTATAAATCCCCAGGCCCAGACGAGATGTATCCCAGGTTGCTGTGTGAGGCAAGGGAGGAGATTGCAGGGGCTCTGACACAAATTTTCAGAACATCTCTGGCCACAGGGGAGGTGCCAGAGGACTGGAGAACAGCTAACATAGTACCATTATTCAAGAAGGGTAGTAGGGATAAACCAGGGAATTATAGGCCAGTGAGCCTAACATCAGTGGTAGGGAAATTATTGGAAAAAGTTCTGAGGGACAGAATTAGTCTCCACTTGGAGAGGCAAGGATTAATCAAGGATAGTCAGCATGGCTTTGTCAGGGGGAGATCATGTCTGACCAATTTGATTGAATTTTTCGAGGGGGTGACTAGGTGTGCGGATGAGGGTAGTGCAGTTGATGTGGTCTACATGGACTTCAGTAAGGCTTTTGACAAAGTCCCGCATGGGAGACTGGTCAAGAAGGTAAGAGCCCATGGGATCCAGGGCAACTTGGCACATTGGATCCAAAATTGGCTTAGTGGCAGGAGGCAGAGGATGATGGTCGAAGGTTGTTTTTGTGACTGGAAGCCTGTGTCCAGTGGTATACCGCAGGGATCGGTGCTGGGTCGTTTGCTGTTTGTAGTGTACATTTATGATTTAGATATGAATGTAGGAGGTATGATCAGTAAGTTCGCAGATGACACGAAAATTGGTGGGGTGGTAAATAGCGAGGAGGGAAGCCTCAGGCTACAGGACGATATAGATGGGTTGGTCAGATGGGCAGCACAGTGGCAAATGGAATTTAACCCTGAAAAGTGTGAGGTGATGCATTTTGGGAGGACTAACAAGGCAAGGGAATACACAATGAATGGTAGGACCCTAGGAAGGACAGAGGATCAGAGAGACCTTTGTGTGCATGTACATAGTTCCCTGAAGGCAGCAGGACAGGTAGATAAGGTGGTTAAAAAGGCATATGGGATACTTGCCTTCATTAGCCGAGGCATAGAATATAAGAGCAGGGAGGTTATGATGGAGCTGTACAAAACACTAGTTAGGCCACAGCTGGAATACTGTGTGCAGTTCTGGTCACCACACTATAGGAGGGATGTGATTGCATTGGAGAGGGTGCAGAGGAGATTCACCAGGATGTTACCTGGGCTGCAGCGCTTCAGCTATGAAGAGAGACTGGACAGGCTGGGGTTGTTTTCCTTAGAGCAGAGAAGGCTGAGGGGGGACCTGATTGAGATGTACAAAATTATGAGGGGCACAGATAGGGTCGATAGAAAGGAACTTTTCCCCTTAGTAGAGGGGTCAATAACAAGGGGGCATAGTTTCAAGGTAAGGGGCAGGCGGTTTAGAGGGGATTTGAGGAAAAACTTTTTCACCCAGAGGGTGGTTGGAATCTGGAACTCACTGCCTGAAAGGGTGGTAGAGGCAGGAACCCTCACAACATTCAAGAAGCATTTAGATGAGCACTTGAAACGCCATAACATACAAGGCTACGGACCAAGTGCTGGAAAATGGGATTAGAATAGACAGGGCTTGATGGCCGGTGCAGACACGATGGGCCGAAGGGCCTCTTTCTGTGCTGTATAACTCTATGACTCTATGACTCTACATTGACCCATCAAGAACTCCCAGGATAGGTACACCATGGATTGGATACGGAGTAAAGCTCCCTCTACACTAACCCATCAAGAACTCTCTGGACAGATACAGAATGGGTTGGATACAGATGTATGCTCCCTCTATACTGTCCCATCAAACAGTTTCAGGTCAGGTACAGCATGGATTAAATATTGAGTAAAGCTCCCTCTACACTGTCCCATTAAACTGTCCCAGGAATGGTGTAGCACGGATTAGATAGGGATTAAAGCTCCCTCTACCCTGCTCCATCAAAGACTCCCAGGGCAGGTACAGCATGAGTTAGATACAGAATAAATATCCCTCCACGCTGTACCATCAAACACTCCCAGGGCAGATACAGCACGGGTTAGATACGGAGTATAGCTCCCTCTACATTTACCCATCAAAGACACAGGAGGGGCAGGTACAGCATGGGTTAAATACAGAGTAAAATATTCCCTACACCATCCCATCAAACACTCCCAGGGCAGGTACAGCAGGGTTTAGATACAGTGTAAAGCTCCCTCTACACTGTCCCATCAAACACTCACGGGGCAGGTACAGCATGGGTTAGATACAGAGTAAAGCTCTCACTACACTGTCCCATCAAACACTCCCAGGGGCAAGTACAGCACAGGTCAGATACAGAGTAAAGCTCCCTCTACACTGTCCCATCAAACACTCCCAGGGGCAAGTACAGCACAGGTCAGATACAGAGTAAAGCTCACTCTACACTGCACCATCCAACACTCCCAGGCAGATACAGAACGGGTTAGGTACAGAGTAAAGCTCTCACTACACAGTCCCATCTATCACTCACAGGGCAGGTACACCACGGGATAGATACAGAGTAAAGTTCCCTTTACACTTTCCCATCAAACACTCCCAGGGCATGTACAGCACCAGTTAGATACCGAGTAAAGTGCTTTACATTTTCCAGTCACAAACTGCAAGGGCAAGTGCAGCACCGGTTAGCGACAGAGTAAAGGTCCCTCTAAACTGTCCCATCAAGCACTCCCAGGACAGGTACAACATGGGTTGGATACTGATAAATGTTCCCTCTATACTGTCCAATTAAGCAGTTCCATGGCAGGTACAGCACATTTTAAATATAAACTAAGGCTCCCTCTAAACTGTCCCATCAAATACTCCCAGGACAGGTACCGCAAGTGTTAGAAAGACATTAAAGCTCCCTCTACACTGTCTCATCAAACACTCTCAGGGCAGCTACAGCATGGGTTCAATACACAGTAAAGCTCCCTCTACACGATCCAATCAAACACACTAAGCCAGGACAGGAACAGCATGGGTTAGGTACAGATTAATGCTCCCTATATACTGTCCCATCAAACACTCCCAGGACAGCTACTCCTCGGATTACATATAGAGTAAAGCTCCCTCTAAACTGTCCCAGCAAGAACTCCCATGACAGGTACAGCACGGGTTAGGTACAGAGTATAGCTCCCTCTGCACTGTCCCATCAGGCAATAGGTGGACAGCTACAGTATGGATTGGATACAGATAAATGCTTCCTCTACACTGTCCCATCAGGCTTTCCCAGGACAGGCACAGCTTGGGTTTGGTCCAGAGTAAAGCTCCCTTGAAACTGTCCCATCAAACACTACAAGGACAGGTACAGTGTGGGTTAGATACAAATTAATGCTCTCTCAATCCTCTCTGGCTACAGGTGTGGTGCCGGAGCACTGCTAACATTGTACCGTTGTTTAAAACAGGAGAAAGGGATAGACCGAGTAATTACAGATCAGTCAGCCTAACCTCGGTGGTGGGTAAATTGTTGGAAAAAATTCTGAGGGACCGTATAAATCATCATTTAGAAAGGCACGGATTAATCAAAGAATGTCAGCATGGATTTTATTAAGGGAAGTTCATGTCTGACTAACTTGATTGAATTTTTTGAGGAGGTAACAAGGAGGGTTGATGAAGGTAGTGCGTTTGATATAGTCTACATAGATTTTAGCAAGGCTTTTGACCAGGTCCCACATGGTCAGAAAAGTAAAAGCCCATGGGATCCAAGGGAAAGTTGCAAGTTGGATCCAAAATTGGATCAGTGGCAGGAAGCAAAGGGTAATGGTCGACGTATGTTTTTGTGACTGGAAATCTGTTTCCAGTGGGGTTCCGCAGGGCTCAGTACTGGGTCCCTTGCTTTTTGTGGTATACATCAATGATTTAGACTTCAATGTAGGGTGGTATGATTAAGAAGTTTACAGATGATACAAAAATTGGCTGTGCGGTTGATAATGAAGAAAGCTGTAGACTGCAGGAAGATAACAATGGACTGGTCAGCTGGGCAGAAAAGTGGCAAATGGAATTTAATCCGGAGAAGTGTGAGGTAATGTATTTGGGGAGGGCTAACAAGGCAAGGGAATACAAAATAAATGGTAGGATACTGAGAAGTGTAGAGGAACAGAGGGACCTTGGAGTGCATGTCCTCAGATTCCTGAAGATAGCAGGACAGGTAGATAGGTTGTTCAGAAGGCATACGGGATACTTTCCTTTATTAGCTGAGGCATAGAATAAAGGAGCAGGGAGGTTTTGCTTGAACTGTATAAAACACTAGTTAGGTCACAGCAAGAGTACTGTGTACAGTTCTGGGGCGCGATCTTGCCAGCCCTGGGGAGGCGGGTATGGAGGCGGAACTGCCGGGAAAATGGCAGATTCTGGGGGCGGGTTGGGCACCCGCCCCCAACCCGCCTCTGTGCCATCTTGCCAGGAGGTGGGTAACCGACCCGCGCCGGGTCCCGTCTCCTTGGAGGCAGGAAGGGGAGTAGTTAACAGGCAGATAAGAGGATTATCCCCATTTTACCCACACAAGTGCGGGCTTCCCGAAGGCTGCGAACCCCGCCAGGGTCACCGAGGCGAGCAGTGGGTCTGCGGGGGTCGGAGGGTTGCAATAGTGCGCTGTGAAGGATAAGTGATGGGTGCAAGTGTGGAGAGGTGAGTATGTGAGGTAAGTGGAAAGTGTTAGTAAAAGTTTACTTCCCTTTGTTTCTTCCTGCAGGCTTCAGTCGGTGGGTATGCGGAGAGTCTCGCACCTCCACGGTAGAGATGACAGATGGCCGTTGCATTCTCCAATGCAGCAACCATCTCATTTCTGCAAAAGAATGAGGTTTGATGAGTCTTGAATTCAAGAATTCATCAAACTACAGAGAATGTCAGTGTTTGACAGCTTCACAGAGCTGTCAAATGATGACAATTCATCTGTCAAAAATTTTTGACAGATGAAACGTCATACGTTGATGTTCTCTATAACTGGCTTTCCCTTAATTGGCCTGCTCAGCCCGCTGGGCGGGCTTAACAAGGTAAATCAAGGGAAAATAGCGTGGGTTGGCCAAAAGTTGATGGAGGCGGGACACAAACCCGACAAGTGGGAGTCCCGCCTCCAAAAGCTCCCCATTGGCAAAATCCAGCCCTTGGTCACCACATTACAGGAAAGATGTGATTGCACTGAAGAGGAGATTTACAAGGATGTTGCCAAGACTGGAGAATTTTAGCTATGAGGAAAGATTGGATAGGTTGGGTTTGTTTTCTTTGGAACAGAGGAGGCTGAGGGGAGATTTAATTGAGGTGCATAAAATTATGAGGGTCCTAGATAGAGTTCATAGGAAGGATCTATTTCCCTTAGCAGAGAGGTCAATAGCCAGGGGACATAGATTTAAAGTAATTGGTAGAAGGATTAGAGGGGAGTTATGGGGAATTTTTTCACCCAGAGGGTGGTGGGGGTATGGAACTCACTGCCTGAAAGGGTGGTAAAGCAGAAACCCTCATCACATTTAAAAAGTACTTGGATATGCACTTGAAGTGCAGCAACCTACAAGGCTACGGACCAAGAGCTGGAAAGTGGGATTAGGTTGGATGGCTCTTTTTCGGCCAGCACAGACATGATGGGCCAAATGGCCTCCTTCTGTGATGTAAATGTCTATGATTCTATGACCTGTTATTGCTTCTAGCGCATCAAGTCATCACACACTAAATGAAGCCCAAGGGTTTGCAAACATTGGTCCAGATATTCCGATCGCAGGTCTCTCACGGGCGGAGGCCTGCGATCTGGAAAAATCTGCGCCCTTACCTGAGGGCTCCCGGGAGGCGCAGAGTTCCGCTGCTGGGCCTCTCCAAACTGCCGGTGTGCAGGGCCCACGTATCCCAGAGGCGCAGGTAGTTCGCAGCGTCCCTGGGATCACGTGGGCCATGGGGAGCCAATCAGAGAAGGGAATCTCCCTTCATACATTTGACAGGAAGACCTGTCAAATATATGAATGGAGATCACCCGCAAAACATAGTAAAACTTCAATTTAAATGTTTGAAAAAATAATTAAAGTTTTTAATGGGGCTAAAAATGAACTTACCTATCTTTAAAGTATTTTTAAATGATAAATCAGTGGGAAAATTTAAAAAAAAACTTTTTTCAACTCTTATCCTGGTAAAAGCAGGCCTTACGCCTGCTTTTACCAGGCGCAAGAATTTTAAGTGTTTTCTGCGGGCGGAGGGTCTCCAAAAAGCGGAACTATCCGCCCGCAGAGGCCCTTCTCCCGGGCAGCCGGAGGATCTGTCAAGAGCTTTCTTGACAGATCGGAAATGCCGGTTTCCAGCACATGCAGTGCATGCTTGAAACCGGCATTTCCCATGTCCCTACGGGTGGGTACACAGCTCGTACACACCCGTAGGGATCGGAATATCCGGCCCATTGTTTCATCAAGGTGAGGCCCCTTTAACTGGACAGGTCAAAGCGAGACATCACAGGGCAAGCCTCACCCTCACACTGAGCATCACAGTGAGATCTGACATCACAATCGGTTTGTAAACTGGGTAAATTTGATTCAGGAGGCTGAACAACCAGTTTAAGTGAAGGAAAGAGAGCTGCACTGACTGTGATTAACTGGCTGATTTATCTAGCAGTGAATGTGGTCGAGTAGAAGATTGGAACAGGTTTACTTTGTGAGGGGAGCATGAACAATGGAAATATCATCAACCAGCAGATTAGACAGAAGGTTGTGGACATTCAAAGGTTTGTCTCAACCTGTTTGCCTTGTATCATAATTTGTGAAAGTCATAATGAGCAATATGAGCAGTTTAACAGACCCAGTAATATTGATGCACAGTCGGGTGGAATAGTTCAATTTAATGTCATTAATAGATCTTCCATGACCTTGATATCGGCAGTCTGGGGCCTGGAGCCTGGTTACTGATGGTTACTGGGCCCCACTCTCAGCTCCCCCACTGTTGTCCCTCACCCAACCCTTGACTTTAGTGCTCACTCCCTGTTCTTAAATGTATAAAAATACTGAACAACATTGGTAGATCTCGCATGGAATGGATCATTGGGCATCAAAGAGATCCAGCAGGGATTCGTGAAGGGCAGGTCACACCTGACTAAATTATTAAACTTTTGAAGTGGTCACGAACACGGTGGACAGGAAGTGTCTGTGGATGTTGTCTCTATGGACTTCCAGAAGGCATTTGGTCAGGTTCCACACAGGAGATTATTGGCAAAGATGAGAAGGCTGGAATTGGAGGTAACCTTGTGGAATGGGTTGGTAATTGGTTGGGAGATAGGAGAGAGCAGGGATAACGGGAAAGCTCTCTGATTGACAGGATGTGAGAGCAGTGTTCCACGTACTGCGTACAGTTCTGGTCACCACATTACAGGAAGGATGTGATTGCACTGGAGAGGGTTCAGAAGAGATTTATGAGGATGTTGCCAGGACTGGAGAATTCTAGCTATGAGGAAAGATTGGATAGGCTGGGGTTGCTTTCTTTGGCGCAGAGGAGGCTGAGGAGAGACTTGATTGAGGTGTATAAAATTATGAGGGGCCTAGATAGAGTGGATAGGAAGGATCTATTTCCCTTAGCAGAGAGATCAATAACCAGGGGGCATAGATTTAAAGTAATTGGTAGAAGGATTAGAGGGGAGTTGAGGGGAACTTTTTTCACTCAGAGGGTGGTGGGGGTCTGGAACTCACTGCCTGAAAGGGTGGTAGAGGCAGAAACCCTCATCACATTTAAAAAGTACTTGAATATGCACTTGAAGTGCAGCAACCTGCAAGGCTACGGACCAAGAGCTGGAAAGTGGGATTAGGCCGGATAGCTCTTTTTCAGCCAGCACAGACACGATGGGCCGAATGGCCCTCTTCTGTGCTGTAAATTTCTATGATTCTATGATTCTACACAATACCATCAAACACTCCCAGGGCAGGTACAGCACGGGTTAGATACAGAGTAAAGCTCCCTCTACACTGTCCCATCAAACAGTCCCAGTACAGGTACAGCTCAGATTAACTATAGAGTAAAGCTCCCTATAAACTGTGCCATCAAGAACTCTCAGGACAAGTACAGAATGAGTTGGATACAGATTAATGCTCCCTCTATACTGTCCCATCAAACAGTTTCAGATCAAGTACAGCATGGATCAAATATAGAGTAAACCTCCCTCTAAACTTTGCTATCAAACATTCCCAGGGCAGTTACAGCACGGACTGAATATAAAGAAAAGCTCCCTCTACACTGTCCCACTAAACCATCCCAGGAATGGCACAGCACGGATTAGATAAGGAGTAAAGCTCCCTCTACACTGCCCCATCAGGCACTCCCAGGTAAGGTACAGCACGGGTTAGATACAGAGTAAAGCTCCCTCTACACTGTCCCATCAAACACTCCCAGGGCAGGTACAGCACGGGTTAGATACAGAGTAAAGCTCCCTCTGCACTGTCCCAGCAATCACTTCCAGTACAGGTACAGCTCGGATTAAATATGGAGCAAAGCTTCTGCTAAACTGTGCAATCAAGAACTCTCAGGACAAGTACAGAATGGATTGGATACAGATTAATGCTCCCTCTCCTCTGTCCCATCAAGCAGTTCCAGGTCAGGTACAACATGGATCAAATATAGAGTAAAGCTCCCTCTAAACTGTGCCATCAAACAATCCCAGGGCAGGTACAGCACGTGTTAGAAATAGAATAAAGCTCCCTCTACACGATCCAATCAAACACAAAGCCAGGACAGCTACAGAATGGGTTGGATACAGATTAATGCTCCCTTTATACTGTCCGATCAAACACTCCCAGGACAGCTGCAGCTCGGATCAAATATAGAGTAAAGCTCCCTCTAAACTTTGCCATCAAGCATTCCCAGGGCAGGTACAGCACGGATTAAATATAGCGTAAAACTTCCTCTACACTGTCCCATTAAACCGTCCCAGGAATGGTACAGCACAGATTAGATCGGGAGTAAAGCTCCCTCTACACAACCCCAGCAAACACTCCCCGGGCAGGTACAGCACGGGTTAGATATAGATTAATGCTTCCTCTAAACTGTCCCATCAAACAGTCCCAGGACAGGTACAGCACGGAGTAAATATAGAGTAAAGCTCCCTCTAAACTGTCTCATCAAACATTCCCAGGACACGTACAGTGTGGGTTAGATACAAATTAATGCTCCCTCAATCCGCTCTGGCTACAGGTGTGGTGCTGGAGGACTGCTAAAGTTGTATCGTTGTTTGATAAGGTAGAAAGGGATAGACTGAGTAATTTCAGGCCAGTCAGCCTAACCTCGATGGTGGGCAAATGTTGGAAAACATTCTGAGGGACCGTATTAATTGTCATTTAGAAAGGCACGGATTAATCAAGGACGCTCAGCGTGGATTTGTTAAGGGAAGGTCGTGTCTGACAAACTTGATTGAATTTTTTGAGGAGGTAACAAGGAGGGTTGATGCGGGTAGTGCGTTTGATATAGTCTAGATGGATCTTAGCAAGGCTTTTGACCAGGTCCCACATGGTCAGAAAAGTAAAAGCCCATGGGATCCAAGGGAAAGTGGCAAGTTGGATCCAAAATACATCACTGATTTAGACTTCAATGTAGGGGGCATGATTAAGAAGTTTGCAGATGATACAAAAATTGGCCGTGTGGTTGATAGTGAGGAAGAAAGCTGTAGACTGCAGGAAGATAGCAATGGACTGGTCAGGTGGGCAGAAAAGTGGCAAATGGAATTCAATCCGGAGAAGTGTGAGGTAATGCATTTGGGGAGGGCTAACAAGGCAAGGGAATACACAATAAATGGTAGGATACTAAGAAGTGTAGAGGAACAGAGGGACCTTGGAGTGCATGTCCACCCATCCCTGAAAGTAGCAGGACCGGTTGATAAGGTGGTTAAGAAGGCATACAGGATACTTTCCTTTATTAGCTGAGGCATAGAATCTAAGAGCAGGAAGGTTATGCTTGAACTGTATAAAACACTAGTTAGGCCACAGCTAGAGTACTGTGTACAGTTCTGGTCACCACAATACAGGAAAGATGTGATTGCACTGGAGAGGGTACAGAGGAGATTTATGAGGATGTTGCCAGAACTGGAAAATTTTAGCTATGAGGAAAGATTGGATAGGCTGGGGTTGTTTTCTTTGGAACATAGGAGGCTGAGGAGAGAATTATTGAGGTGTATAAAATGATGAGGGGCCGAGATAGAGTGTATAGGAAGGATCTATTTCACTTAGCAGAGAGATCAATAACCAGTGGGCATAGATTTGAAGTAATTGGTAGAAGGATTAGAGGGGAGTTGAGGAGAAATCTTTTCACCCAGAGGGTGGTAGGGGTCTGGAACTCACTGCCTGAAAGGGTGGTAGAGGCAGAAACCCTCATCACATTTAAAAAGTACTTGGATATGCACTTGAAGTGCAGCAACCTGCAAGGTTACGGACCAAGAGCTGGAAAGTGGGATTAGGCTGGATAGCTCTTTTACGGCCAGCACAGACATGATGGGCCAAATGGCCTCCTTCTGTGATGTAAATTTCTATGACTCTATGAACTGTTATTGCATTCTAGCACATCAAGTCATCGCAACCTAAATGCAGCCCAAGGGTTTGCCAAACATTGTTTCATCAAGGTGAGGCCCCTGTAACTGGACGGGCCAAAGTGAGACAACACAGGGCAAGCCTCACCCTCACACTGCGCATCACAATGAGTTCAGACATCACAATAGATTTGTAATAACAACAGAAAACGCTGGAAAAACTCAGCGGGCCAGACAACATCCGTGGAGAGAGAAAGAGTTAACGTTTCAGGTCGATGACCTGAAACGTTAACTCTTTCTCTCTCCACGGATGTTGTCTGGCCCGCTGAGTTTTTCCAGCGTTTTCTGTTGTTATTTCGGATTTCCAGCATCCGCAGTATTTTGCTATCACAATAGATTTGTAAACTGGGTAAATTTCAGTCAGGAGGCTGCACAACCAGTTTAAGTGAAGGAAAGAGAGCTGCACTGACTCTGACTAACTGGCTGATCTATCTAGGAGAGAATGCAGTCGGGCAGAAGATCGGAACAGGTTAACTTTGTGAGGCGAGCGTGAACAATGGAAATATCATCAACCAGCAGATTAGACAGAAGGTTGTGGACATTCAAAGGTTTGTCTCAACCTGTTTATCTTCGATCATAATTTGTGAAAGTCATAATGAGCAATATGAGCAGTTTAACCGACCCAATAATATTGATGCACAGTCGAGTGGAATAGTTCAATTTAATGTCATTAATAGATCTTCCATGACCTTGATATCGGCAGTCTGGGGCCTGGAGCCTGGTTACTGATGGTTACTGGGCCCCACTCTCAGCTCCCTCACTGTTGTCCCTCACCCAACCCTTGACTTTAGTGCTCACTCCCTGTTCTTAAATGTATAAAAATACTGAACATCACATGAGATTGCTCATAGGGTGTCAAAGAGATTCAGCGGGGATTTGTGAAGGGCAGGTCATGTCTGACTAAATTGTTAAACTTTTGAAGTGGTCACGAACACGGTGGACAGGATGTGTCTGTGGATGTTGTCTCTATGGACTTCCAGGCATTTGGTCAGGTTCCACACAGGAGATTATTGGCAAAGATGCGAGGGCTGGAATTGGAGGTAACCTTGTGGAATGGGTTGGTAATTGGTTGGGAGATAGGAGAGAACAGGGATAAAGGGAAAGCTCTCTGATTGACAGGATGTGAGAGCAGTGTTCCCCGTACTGCATATAGTTCTGGTCACCACATTACAGGAAGGATGTGATTGCACTGCAGAGGGTTCAGAAGAGATTTACGAGGATGTTGCCAGGACTGCTGAATTTTAGTGATGAGGAAAGATTGGATAGGCTGGGGTTGCTTTCTTTGGCACAGAGGAGGCTGAGGAGAGACTTGATTGAGGTGTATAAAATTATGAGGGGCCTAGATAGAGTGGATAGGAAGGACCTATTTCCCTTAGCAGAGAGATCAATAACCAGGGGGCATAGATTTAAAGTAATTGGTAGAAGGAGTAGAGGGGAGTTGAGGGGAACTTTTTTCACTCAGAGGGTGGTGGGGGTCTGGAACTCACTGCCTGAAAGGGTGGTAGAGGCAGAAACCCTCATCACATTTAAAAAGTACTTGGATATGCACTTGAAGTGCAGCAACCTGCAAGGCTACGGACCAAGAGCTGGAAAGTGGGATTAGGCTGGATAGCTCATTTTCAGCCAGCATAGACACGATGGGCCGAATGGCCTCCTTCTGTGCTGTAAATTTCTATGATTCTATGATTCTACACAATACCATCAAACACTCCCAGGGCAGGTACAGCAAGGTTGAGATACAGAGTAAAGCTCCCTCTACACTGTTGCATCAAACACTCCCAGGGCAGGTACAGCACGGGTTAGATACAGAGTAAAGCTCCCTCTACACTGTCCCATCAAATAGTCCCAGTACAGGTACAGCTTGGATTAAATATTGAATAAAGCTCCGTCTAAACTGTCCCCTCAAGAACTCTCAGGACAGGTACAGAATTGGTTAGATACAGAGTAATGCTCCCTCTATACTGTCCCATCAAAAACTCCCGGGGCCGGTACAGCACGAGTTCGGTACAGTGTTAAGCTTTCTCTACACTATCCAATCAAACACATAGGCTAGTAATCCAAAGGCCTGGACTAATGATCCGGAGACGTGAGTTCAAATCGCACCACGGCAGCTGGGGAGTTTTAAATTCAGTTAATTAAATAAATCTGGAATAAAAAGCTAGTATCAGTAATGGTGACCATGAAACTATTGGATTGTCGTAAAAACCCATCTGGTTCACTAATGTGCTTTCGGGAAGGAAATCTGCCGTCCTTACCTGGTCTGGCCTATATGTGACTCCAGCCCCACAGCAATGTGGTTGATTCTTAACTGCCCTCTGAAATGGCCTAGCAAGCCACACAGTTGTAAAAACCGCTATGAAACTCAATAATAAGAATGAAACCTTGGCACTGGCTACGGACATGGCAACGGCACACCCAACCCAGTCGACCCGGCAAAGTCCTCCTCACCAACATCTGGGGACTTGTGCCAAAATTGGGAGAGCTGTCCCACAGACTACTCAAGCAACAGCCTGACATAGTCATACTCACAGAATCATACCTTTCAGCCAATGTCCCGAACTCCTCCATCACCATCCCTGGGTAGGTCATGTCCCACCGGCAGGACAGACCCACCAGGGGTGGTGGCACAGTGGTATACAGTCGGGAAGGAGTGGCCCTGGGAGTCCTCAACATTGACTCCGGACCTCATGAAGTCTCATTGCTTCAGGTCAAGCATGGGCAAGGAAACCTCCTGCTGATTACCACCTACCGCCCTCCCTCAGCTGATGAATCAGTACTCCTCCATGTTGAACACCACTTGGAAGAAGCAGTGAGAGTAGCAAGGGCACAGAATGTACTCTGGGTGGGGGACTTCAATGTCCATCACCAAGAGTGGCTCGGTAGCACCACTACTGACCGAGCTGGCTGAGTCCTGAAGGACATAGCGGCCAGTCTGGGCCTGCGACAGGTGGTGAGAGAACCAACACGAGGGAAAAACCTACATAACCTCGTCCTCACCAATCTACCTGTCACAGATGCATCTGTCCATGACAGTGTTGGTAGCAGTGACCACCGCACAGTCATTGTGGAGACGAAGTCCCGTCTTCACACTGAGGACACCCTCCATCATGTTGTGTGGCACAACCACCGTGCTAAAAGGGATAGATTCAGAACAGATCTAGCAGCTCAAAACTGGGCATCCATGAGGCGCTGTGGGCCATCAGCAGCAGCAGAATTGTATTCCACCACAATCTGTAACCTCATGGCCCGGCATATCCCTCACTCAACCATTACCATCAAGCCAGGGGACCAACCCTGGTTCAATAAGAAGTGTAGAAGAGCATGCCAGGAGCAGCACCAGGCGTACCTAAAAATGAGGTGCCAACCTGGGGAAGCTGCAACACAGGACTACCTGCATGTAAAAAAGCGGAAGCAGCATTCCATAGACAGGGCTAAGCGATCTCACAGTCAACGGATCAGATCAAAGCTCTGTAATCCTGCCACATCCAGTCATGAATGGTGGTGGACCATTAACGGGAGGAGGAGGTTCCATGAATATCCCCATCCTCAATGATGGTGGAGCCCAGCACGCGAGTGCAAAAGACAAGGCTGAAGCGTTTGCAACCATCTTCAGCCAGAAGGGCCGAGTGGATGATCCGTATCGGCCTCCTCCTGAGGTCCCCACCTTCACAGAAGCCAGTTTTCAGCCAATTTGATTCACTCCACGTGATATCAAGAAATGGCTGAGCGCACTGGATACAGCAAAGGCTATGGATCCGACAACATCCCGGCTATCGTGCGGAAGACTTGTGCTCCAGAACTAGCCACGCCTCTAGCCAAGCTGTTCCAGTACAGCTACAACACTGGCATCTATCTGACAATGTGGAAAACTGCCCAGGTATGTCCTGTCCACAAAATGCAGGACAAATCCAATCCGGCCAATTACCGCCCCATCAGTCTACTCTCAATCATCAGCAAAGTGATGGAAGGTGTCATCGACAGTGCTAGCAAACGGCACTTACTCACCAAAAACCTGCTCATTGATGCCCAGTTTGGGTTCTGCCAGGACCACTCGGCTCCCGACCTCATTACAGCCTTGGTCCAAACATGGACAAAGGAGCTGAATTCCAGAGGTGAGGTGAGAGTGACTGCCCTTGACATCAAGGCAGCATTTGACTGAGTGTGGCATCAAGAAGCCCCAGTAAAACTGAAGTCAATGGGAATCGGGAGGAAAACTCTCCACTGGCTGGAGTCATACCTAGCACAAAGGAAGATGGTTGTGGTGGTTGAAGGTCAATCGCTGCAGAAGTTCCACAGGGTAGTATCCCAGGCCCAACCATCTTCAGCTGCTTCATCAATGACCTTCCCTCCAACATAAGGTCAAAAATGGGGATATTCGCTGATGACTGCACAGTGTTCAGCGCCATTCACAATTCCTCAGATAATGAAGCAGTCCATGTTCGCATGCAACAAGACCTGGGCGACGTTCAGGCTTGGGCTGATAAGTGGCAGGTAACCTTCGCGCCACACAAGTGCCAGTCAATAACTATCTCCAACAAGCGAGAGTCTAACCACTGCCCCTTGACATTCAACGACATTACCATCGCCGAATCCCCCATCATCAACATCCTGGGGGTCACCATTGACCAGAAACTGAACTGGACCAGCCACATAAATACTGTGGCAACAAGAGCAGGTCAGAGGCTAGGTATTCTGTGGCGAGTGTCTCACCTCCTGACTCACCAAAGCCTTTCCACCATCTACAAGGCACAAGTAAGGAGTGTGATGGAATACTCCCCACTTGCCTGGATGAGTGCAGCTCCAACAACACTCAAGAAGCTAGACACCATCCAGGACAAAGCAGCCCGCTTGATTGGCACCCCATCCACCACCTTAAACATTCACTCCCTCCACCACTGGCGTACCATGGCTGCAGTGTGTACCATCTATAAGATGCACTGCAGCAACTCGCCAAGGCTTCTTTGGCAGCACCTCCCAAACCCGCGACCTCTTCCACCTAGAAGGATAAGGGCAGCAGGCGCATGGGAACACCACCACCTCCAAGTTCCCCTCCAAGTCACACACCATCCTGACTTGGAAATATATCGCTGATCCTTCATCGTCGCTGGGTCAAAATCCTGGAACTCCCTCCCTAACTGCACTGTGGGAGAACCTTCACCACACGGACTGCAGCGGTTCAAGAAGGCAGATATCCACCACCTTCTCAAGGGCAACTAGGGATGGGCAATAAATGCTGGCCTTGCCAGCGACGCCCACATCCCATAAACAAATAAAAAAAACACTCCCAGGGCAACTACAGCATGGGTTCGATACACAATAAAGCTCCCTCTACACAACCCAATTAAACACACAAAGGCAGGGCAGGTACAGCATGGGTTAGATACAGTGTAAAACTCCCTTGACACTGTCCCATCAAGCAATCCCAGGCCAGGTACAGCACGGGTAAGCTACAGAGTAAAGCTCTGTCCAAACTGTCCCATCAAACACTCCCAGAGCATGTACAGCACCAGTTAGATACAGAGTAAAGCTCTTTACCCTATCCAGTCAGAACTCCAAGGGCAGGTGCAGCACCGATTATATTCAGAGTAAAGCTTATTATACAATCCTGGCAACAAATCCCAGGACAGGTACAACATGGGTTAGGTAAACAGTAAAGCTCCCTCTATATTGTCCATCAAACACTCCCAGGACATGTACAGCTTGGATTAAATATAGTGTGAAGCTCTCTCTAAACTGTCCCATCAAGCACTCACAGGTCAGGTACAGCGTGGGTTGGATACAGATTAATGCTCCTTCTATACTGTCCCAACAAGTACTCCAAGGACAGCTACAGCACGGATTAATGAAAGTGTAAAGCTCCCTCTAAACTGTCCCATCAAGCAGTCCCAGGACAGGTACAGCATGGGTTGGATACAGATTAATGCTCCTTCTATGTGTCCCATTAAGCAGCTCCAGGTCAGGTACAGCACAGATCAAATATAAAGTAAAGCTCCCTCTACCTTGTCCCATCAGGAACTCCCAGGGCAGGTACAGCACAGGTTTGATACAGACTAAAGCTCCCTGTACACTGCTCGATCAAACAATCCCAGTGAAAGTACAGCACAGGTTAGATACAGAGTAAAGTTCCCTCTACACTGTCCCATCAGGCAATCCCAGGGCAGGTACAGCATGAGTTAGATAAAGAGTAAATCTCCCTCCACACTGTCCAATCAAACACTTCTTCTTTTTCTTCTTAGGCAGTCCCGCGGAACCGAGGATGACTTGCTTCCACACTAAAAATGAGTTCTCAGGTGACTGATGAGTCCAATGCAGGACCTACAGTCTCTGTCACAGGTGGGGCAGACGGTGGTTGAAGGGGCGGGTGGGTGGGGTGCTTGCTCCCGGCGAAGAGACTCGAAGTGTTCGGCACCTTCCCGGATGCTTCTCCTCCACTTTGTGCGGTCTTGGGCCAGGGCTTCCCAGGCGGTGGGGATGTTGCACTTTTTCAAGGAGGCTTTGAGGGTGTCCTTGAAGAGTTTCCTCTGCCCATCTGGGGCTCTCTTGCCATGTCAGAGCTCCGAGTAGAGCGCTTGTTTTGGGAGTCTCGTATCGGGCATGTGGATGATGTGGCCCATCCATCGGAGCTGATCGAGCGTAGTCAAAGCTTCGATGCTGGGGATGTTGGCCTGAGCAAGAACACTGACGTTGGTGCGCCTATCTTGCCAATGGATTTGCAGGATCTTGCGGAGGCAGCGTTGGTGGTACCTCTCCAGTGCTTTGAGGTGCCTGCTGTACATGGTCCATGTCTCTGAGGCATACAGCAGGGCGGGTATCACTACTGCTCTGTAGACCATGAGCTTGGTGCTGGGTTTGAGGTCCTGGTCTTCAAACACTCTCTTCCTCAGGCGACCGAAGGCTGCACTGGCACATTGAAGGCGGTGTTGGACTTCGTCATCGACGTCTGCCCTCGTTGACAGTAGGGTCCCGAGGTATGGAAAGTGGTCCACGTTGTCCAAGGCCTCGTCATGGATTTTGATAATCGGGGAGCAGTACTGTGTGGCGGGGGCAGGTTGGTAGAGGACCTTTGTCTTACGGATGTTTAGTGTAAGGCCCATGCTCTCATACACTTCGGTGAAGGTGGTGACGATAGTTTGGAGTTCGGCCTCTGAGTGTGCGCAGACGCAAGCGTCATCTGCATACTGTAATTCGATGACAGAGGATGGGATGACCTTGGATCTGGACTGGAGGTGATGGAGGTTGAACAGTTTCCCGTTTGTTCTGTAGATTCGCTCCACTCCAGCGGGGAGCTTACTGAGGGTGAGATGGAGCATTGCAGCAAGGAAGATCGAGAAGAGCATTGGTGCGATGACACAGCCTTGCTTGACCCCGGTCCGTACGTGAATTGGGTCTGTGGTGGATCCGTTGGTCAAGATCACGGCTTGCATGTCGTCGTGAAGCAGGCGGAGGATGGTGACAAACTTTTGAGGGCAGCCGAATTTGAGGAGGACACTCCATAATCCCTGTTTTTCCAGTTCTGACGAAGGGTCATCGACCTGAAACGTTAACTCTGTTTCTCTCTCCACAGATGCTGCCTGACCTGCTGAGTATTTCCAGCATTTTCTGTTTTTACTCCATAATCCCTCACGGTTGATGGTGTCGAAGGCCTTTGTGAGGTCAAAGAAGGCCATGTACAGCGGTTGGTGCTGTTTCCTGCATTTCTCTTGTAGTTGACGCGCAGTGAAGATCATGTCCATTGTGCCCCTTAGTGGACGGAATCAAACGCTCCCAGGGCAGGTACAGCACAGGTTTGATACAGACTAAAGCTCCGTCTACACTGCCTCATCAAACACACCTATAAGGAACTCTCAGGACAGGCACAGAATAATGAAAGTGTAAAGCTCCCTCTAAACTGTCCCATCAAGCAGTCCCAGGACAGGTATAGCATGGGTTGGATACAGATTAATGCTCCCTCTATACTGTCCCATCAAATAATTTCAGGTCAGGTACAGCACGGATCAAATATAGAGTAAAACTTCCTCTAAACTTTGCCATCAAACATTCCCAGAGCAGGTATAGCACAGATTAAATATAGAGTAAAGCTTCCTCTACACTGTCCCATTAAACCGTCCCAGGAATGGTACAGCACGGATGAGATAGGGAGTAAAGCTCCCTCTACACTGTCCCATCAAAGACTCCCAGGGCAGGTACAGCACGAGTTAGATACAGAATAAAGCTCAATGCACTGCCCTGTCAAACACTAGCAGGGCAGATACAGCACGGATTAGATACAGAGTAAAGCTCGCTCTATACTGTCCCATCAAGCACTCCCAGGACAAGTACAGCTCAGATTAAATATAGAGCAAAGCTCCCTCTAAACTGTCCCATCAAGATCACCTAGGATAGGTATAGCACGGGTTCGATACAGATTAATGCTCCCCCTACACTGTCCCATCAAGCAGTTCCACGTCAGGTACAGCACGGATCAAATATAGAGTAAAGCTCCCTCTAAACTGTGCCATCAGCATACCCAGGGCTGGTACAGCAGGGGTTAGAAACATAGAAACATAGAAAAATAGGAGCAGAAGTAGGCCATTCGGCCCTTCGAGTCTGCTCCGCCATTCATAAAGCTCCCTCTACACTGTCCCATCAAACACTTGCAATGCAGGCACAGCAGCAATCAAACCCTCCTGGGGCAGGTACAGCCCGGGTTAGATACAGACTAAAGCTCTCACTATACTATCCCATCAAGCACTCCCAGGGGCTGGTACAGCATAGGTCAGATACAGAATAAAGCTCCCTCTACACCACGCCATCAAACACTCCTGGGGCAGATACAGAACGGGTTGGGTACAGAGTAAAGCTCCCACTACACAGTCCCATCTATCACTCACAGGTTATGTGCAGCACCAATTAGATACTGAGTAAAGTTCTTTACACTTTCCAGTCACAAACTGCAAGGGCAGGTGCAGCACTGGTTAGAGTCAGAGTAAAGCTCTACCATGTGGGAACTCCAAGGCGCTTCCCGTGTCCCGGACCACCACATGTGCAGGAAGTGTCATCAGCTGGAGGAGCTGGAACTCCAGGTTTCAGAGCTTGAGCAGCAGCTGGTGTCACTGCGGCGCATCCGTGAGGCCGAGAGCTACGTGGATAGCACGTTTCAGGAGGTGGTCACCCCGCAGCATAAGAGTGTGCAGGCAGAGAGAGACTGGTTGACCGTCAGACAGAGAAGGAGGACAAGGCAGTTAGAGCAGGAGTCCCCTGAGTGCTTCTCGCTCTCTAACCAGGTTTGAGTACAGGAACAAGGATGTCTTGCTGCAGTTGTACAGAGCCTTGGTGAGACCACATCTTGAGTATTGTGTGCAGTTTTGGTCGCCTTATCTGAGGAAGGATGTTCTTGCCATGGAGGGAGTGCAGCGAAGATTCACCAGACTGATACTTGGGATGGCAGGAATGACGTATGAGGAGAGATTGGGTCGATTGGGCTTATACTCGCTGGAGTTTAGAAGAATGAGAGGGGATCTCATTGAAACTTATAAAATTCTAACAGGACTAGACAGACTAGATGCAGGAAGGATGTTCCCGATGGCCGGGGAGTCCAGAACCAGGGGTCACAGTCTAAGAATAAGGGGTAAGCCATTTAGGACTGAGATGAGGAGGAATTTCTTCACCCAAAGAGTGGTGAACCTGTGGAATTCTCTACCACAGAAGGCAGTTGAGGCCAACTCATTAAATATATTCAAGAAGGAGTTAGATATATTTCTTAAGGCTAAAGGGATCAAGGGATATGGGGAGAAGGCAGGGACAGGGTACTGAATTTGGATGATCAGCCATGATCGCATTGAATGGCGGAGCAGGCTTGAGGGGCCGAATGGCCTACTCCAGCTCCTATCTTCTATGATTCTATGACTGAATACTGGTGAGGGCGATGGTTCCTCTGGGGAGTACAGCCAGAACCAAGTCCATGGCACCATGGGTGGCTCAGCTGTACAGGGCTGGGGGGAGGAGGAAGATCGACAAAGCAATAGTGATAGGAGATTCGATAGTTATGGGAACAGACTGTCATTTCTGCGGCCGTAGACATGATTCCAGGATGGTATGTTGCCTCCCTGGTGCCAGGGTCAAGGATTTCATTGAGCTGCTGCAGTACATTCTGACCAGGGAGGGTGATTAGCCAGAGGTCGTGGTCCATATCGGTATCAACGACATAGGTAGAGAGAGGGATGAGGTCCTGCAGGCAGATTTTAAGGAGCTAGGAAAGAGATTAAAAAGCAGGACCTCAAAGGTAGAAATCTCCGGATTACTCCCTGTGCCACGAGCTAGTGAGTATTGAAATAGGAGGATACAGCAGATGAATGTGTGGCTGGAGAGATGGTGCAGGAGGGAGGGCTTTAGGTTCCTGGGACATTGAAACCGGTTCTGGGGGAGGTGCGACCTGTACAGGCCGGATGGGTTGCACCTCAACAGGGCCGGGACCAAAGTCCTCACGGGGGAATGTTGCTAGTGCTGTTGGGGAGGGTTTAAACTAATTTGGCAGGGGGATGGGCACCAGGATGTAGCATTAGAAAGGAGAAACAAGGTGCACAAAGGATTGGGAGAGACAGATAGCACTAGAGTAAGAAATAGGACGGTGTTAGGTGGGGTCAGACTAAGAGAGAATACAAGAAGGTCTAAGATAGGTTTACAGTGCATGTATGTAAATACACAAAGTGTGGTAAATAAGGTTGGTGAAGCTGCAGGCACAAATAGCCACATGGGAATATGATGTTATGGCGATAACGGAGACCTGGCTCAAAAAAGGGCATGATTGGGTATTAAATATTCCTGGATATAAGGTGTTCAGGAGAGATAGGGAAGGAAAGAAAGGAGGTGGGGTGGCAGTATTGATTAAGGAGAATGTTACAGCGCTGGAGAGAGGATGTCCTGGAGGGGTCAAGGACAAAATCTATTTGGTTAGAATTGAGAAACAATAGAGGTGCCATTACACTACTAGGTTTATTCTACAGACCGACAACTAGTGGGAAGGATATAGAGGAGCAAATTTGCAGGGAAATTACAGAGAGGGGCAAGAACTATAGAGTAGTGATAATGGGGGACTTCAACTATCCTAATATAGACTGGGATAGTAATAATGTTTAGGGCAGAGAGGGGGAAGAATTTCTGAAGTGTGTTCAGGAAAACTTTCTTGATCAGTACGTTTCCAGCCCAACGAGGAAGGAGGCATTGCTGGATCTGGTTCTGGGGAATGAGGTGGGTCAAGTAGAGCAAGTGTCAGTAGGGGAACATTTAGGGAACAGTGATCACAGTATCATAAGGTTTAGATTAGCTATCGAAAAGGACAGGGAGCAATCTAGAGTAAAAATACTTTATTGGAGGAAGGCCGATTTCAGTGGGTTGAGAATGGATCTGGCCCGGGTAAATTGAAATCAAAGATTGGCAGGCAAAACTGTAATCAAACAATTCAGAAATTCTTCCCCTTCTCTGACTTTTACACGATTACTATCCCAGTCTATATTAGGATAGTTGAGGTCCCCCATTATCACTACTCCATAGTTCTTGCACCTCTCTGTAATTTCCCTGCAAATTTGTCTTTAAAGAGGAGATGGTTCGGGTACAGTCGAGGTACATTCCCACGAGGGGCAAAGGTAGGGCAACCAAAGTCAGAGCTCCCTGGATGATGAAAGAGATAGAGAGTAAGATGAAGCAGAAAAAGGGGGCGTATGACAGATGTCAGGTTGAGAATACAAGTGAGAACCAGGCTGAATATAGAAAGTTCAGAAGTGAAAAAGGAAATAAGAGGGGCAAAGCGAGAATATGAGAATAGATTGGCAGCTAACATTAAAGGGAATCCAAAAGTCTTCTATAGGCATATAAATAGTAAACGGGTAGTAAGAGGAGAGGTGGGGCCGACTAGGGACCACAATGGAGACCTAAGCATGGAGGCCGAGAGCATGGCTGAGGTAGGTATTAAATGAGTACTTTACATCTGTCTTTACCAAGGAAGAAGATGCTGCCAAAGTCATAGTGAAAGAGAAAGTAGTTGAGATTCTTGATGTGATAAAAATTGATAAGGAGGAGGTACTAGAAAGGCTGGCTGTACTTAAAGTAGATAAGTCACCAGGACTGAATGGGATGCATCCTTGGATGCTGAGGGAAGTAAAGGTGGAAATTACGGAGGTACTGGCCATAATCTTCCAATCCTCCTTAGATACAGGGCTGGTGCCAGAGGACTGGAGAATAGCAAATGTTACACCCTTGTTCAATAAAGTTTGTAAACCCAGCAACTACAGGCCAGTCAGTTTAACCTCAGTAGTGGGGAAGCTTTTAGAAACGATAATCTGGGACAAAATTAATAGTCACTTGGACAAGTGTGGATTAATTAAGCAAAGCCAGCATGGATTTGTAAAAGACAAACTGTGTTTAAATAATTTGATTGAATTTTTTGATGAGGTAACAGAGAGGGTTGATGAGGGTAATGATGTTGACGTGTTGCACATGGACTTCCAAAAGGCTTTTGATAAAGTGCCACATAATAGACTTTCCAGCAAAGTTGAAGCCCATGGAATAAAAGGGACAGTGGCAGCATGGATATGAAATTGGCTAAGTGACAGGAAACAGAGAGTAGTGGTGAATGGTTGTTTATCAAACTGGAGGAAGGTATACAGTGGTGTTCCCCAGGGGTCGGTACTAGGACCACTGCTTTTCTTGATATATATTAATGACTTGGACTTGGGCGTACAGGGCACAATTTCAAAATTTTCAGATGACACAAAACTTGGAAGTATAGTGAACAGTGAGGAGGATAGTGAAAGACTTCAAGAGGACATAGACAGGTTAATGGAATGGGCAGACATGTGGCAGATGAAATTTAACACAGAAAAGTGCAAAGTGATACATTTTGGTAGGAAGAACGAGGAGAGGCAATATAAACTAAAGGGTACAATCATAAAGGGTTTGCTTGAACAGAGAGACCTGGGGATTTATGTGCACACATCGTTGAAGGTGGCAGGGCAAGTTGAGAAAGCGGTTAACAAAGCATACGGGATCCTGGGCTTCATAAATAGAGACAAAGGGGGAAAAGTTTGGTCACGCCCCCTTTGGGGTGCTAACTTCGCTGCTTTTAGCGCCCCAAAAAAATTCGCGCCCCTGTGGCTGAAATTCACTGGAAGCAGCCCGCCTCCCTCTTGGGGCGCTGCGAGTGAATATCACGTCGCTATGTGCCACAGCGCCACGCTCTGCGGCACGTTGCGCCGCGGTACTGCAGGCCTTCCTCCCCTTATTAATAGGAGGGGCCTTGCGCAGTGCAACCCGTGGCCCAGCTGGGCCACCAGGGATCGGACTGCCGGCAAAAGAGCCCAGCACTCACGAGAAGTGCCGGGCTGACGGAGCGTAGCCGGCACTCCGCGAGGGGGCTGCACAGAAGGCCGGGGACAGCAACGAGGACAGGTGCTGGCAGGCGGCCAGCAACAAAAATGGCCGCCCGGCACCTCCCCTTTAATTTGCGCCGCCCTGACAGCAGGTAGACCCCCCTGACCCTGACGGACATAGCGTCCGACGGTAAGTCAGGGGGCGCTACCGAAGATCGCAGCCGTGGCGCGAGCGGAGCGCTGCGCACGGCGATGATGTCATCGCTGGAGGCGCAGCATCGCGGGGCACTAACGGTTACTGCTGCCGCTAACCTCCTGTTAAATTTCGCGGGATGCATTGGCGGTGCCGCGCCCGGGCGCTAGTTGCTTTGCGCCCCGTTAGCTCCCTCTTAGGGCACTAACGGGAGGCGCATATCAAACAAATCTTTCCCCCAAAGAGTACAAAAGCAAGGAAGTTATGATGAACCTGTATAAAACACTGTTTCGGCCTCAACTGGAGTATTATGTCCAATTCTAGGCACCGCACTTTAGGAAGGATGTGAAGGCCTTAGAGAGGGTGCAGAAAAGATTCACAAGAATGGTTCCAGGATGAGGGACTTTTGTTACGTGGATAGACTGGAGAAGCTGGGGTTGTTCTCCTTAGAGCAGAGAAGGTTGAGAGGAGATTTGATAGAGGTGTTCAAAATCATGAGGGGTCTGGACAGAGTAGATAGAGAGAAACTGTTCCCATTGGCAGAAGGGTTGAGAACCAGAGGACACAGATTTAAGGTGATTGGCAGGAGAACCAATGGTGGCATAAGAAAAAAAATGTTAGGATCTGGAATGCACTGCCTGAAAGGGTGGTGGAGGGAGAATCAATCGTGGCTTTCAAAATATAATTGTTTTAGTACCTGGAGGAAAAAAATTTGCAGGGCTATGGGGAAAGTTCGGGGGAGTGGGACTAGCTGAAGTGCTCGTACAGAGAGCGGGCATGGGCTCGACGGGCTGAATGGCCTCCTTCTGTGCTGTAAACATTCTATGATTCATAGATTCTAAACTGTCCCATCAAATATCCCCAGTTCAGGTACAGCATGGATTAAATATAAAGTAAAGCTCCCTCTAAATTGTCCCATGAAGAACTCCCACAGCAGGTACAGCACGGGTTAGATACAGATTGAAGCTCCCTCTACACAGTCCCATCAAACACTCACAGGGTGTGTACAGCACCAGTTAGATACTGAGTAAAGCTCTTTACAGGACAGCTACAATACGGGTTCGATACCGATTAATGCTTCCTCTACACTGTCCCATCGAGCTCGCCCAGGTCAGGTACAGCTTGGGTTTGATACAGAGTAATGCTCCCACGAAACTGTCCCATCAAACACTCCCAGGGCAGGTACAGCACAGGTTAGATACCAATTTATGCTCCCTCAAACGCCTCTGACTACAGGTGTAGTGCTGGGGGCCTGTTAACATTGTACCGTTGTTTAAAAGGAGAGAAAGGGATAGACCGAATAAATCAGGCCAGTAAGTCTAACCTCGGTGGTGGGCAAACTGTTGGAAAACATTCTGAGGGACCATATTAATCATCATTTAGAATGGCACAGATTAATCAAGGACAGTCAGCATGGATTTTATTAAGGGAAGGTCCTGTCTGACTAACTTGATTGAATTTGTTGAGGAGGTAACAAGGAGGGTTGATGAGGGTAGTGCATTTGATATAGTCTACAGGGATTTTAGGAAGGCTTTTGAAAAGGTCTCAGAAGGACAGAAAAGTAAAAGCCCATGGGATCCAAGGGAAAGTGGCTGGTTGGATCAAATATTGGCTCAGTGGCAGGAAGCAAAGGGTAATGGTCGACGGATGTTTTTGTGACTGGAAAGATGTGGGATTCCGCAGGGCTCAGAACTTGGTCCCTTACTTTTTGTGGTATACATCACTGATTTAGACTTCAATGTAGGGGACATGATTAAGAAGTTTGCAGATGATACAAAAATTCACCATGTGATTGATAGTGAGGAAGAAAGCTGTAGACTGCAGGGAGCTAGCAATGGACTGGTGAGGTGGGCAGAATGGAATTCAATCCGGAGAAATGAGAGGTAATGCATTTGGGGAGGGCTAACAAGGCAAGGGAATACACAATAAATGGTAGGATACTGAGAAGTATAGAGGAACAGAGGGACCTTGGAGTGCATGTCTACAGATCCTTGAAGGTAGCAGGACAGGTAGATAAGGTGGTTAAGAAGTCATACCAGATACTTTCCTTTATTAGCTGAGGCATAGAATATAAGAGCAGGGAGGTTATGCTTGAGCTGTATAAAGCACGAGTTAGGCCACAGCTAGATTATTGCATACCGTTCTGGTCACCACATTACAGGAAAGATGTGATTGCACTGGAGAGGGTTCGGAGGAGATTTATGAGGATGTTGCCAGGACTGGAGAATTGTAGCTATGAGGAAAGATTAAAAAGGCTGGGGTTGTTTTCTTTGGAACAGAGGAGGCTGAGGAGAGAATTAATTCAGGTGCATAAAATTATGATTGGCCTAGATAGAGTGGATAGGAAGGACCTAGTTCCCTTAGCAGAGTGGTAAATAACCAGTGGGCATAGATTTAAAGTAATTGGTAGAAGGATTAGAGGGGAGTTGAGGAGAACTTTTTTCACCCAGAGGGTGGTGGGGGTCTGGAACTCACTGCCTGAAAGGGTGGTAGAGGCAGAAACCCTCATCACATTTAAAAAGTACTTGGATTTGCAGTTGAAGTGCCGTAACCTACAGGGCTACGGACCAAGAGCTGGAAAGTGGATTAGGTTGGATAGCTATTTTTCAGCCAGCACAGACATGATGGGCCAAATGGCCTCCTTCTGTGCTGTAAATTTCTATGACTCTATGGCCTGTTATTGCATTCTAGCACATCAATCATCGCAACCTAAGTGAAGCCCAGGGGTTTGCCAAACATTGTTTCATCAAGGTGAGGCCCCTTTAACTGGACAGGTCAAAGTGAGACATCACAGGGCAAGCCTCACCCTCATACTGAGCATCACAATGAGATCAGACATCACAATCGGTTTGTAAACTGGGTACATTTGAGGCAGGAGGCTGTACAACCAGTTTAAATGAAGGAAAGGGAGCTGCACTGACTGTGATTAACTGGCTGATTTATCTAGGAGTGAATGTGTTCAGGTAGAAGATCGGAACAGGTTTACTTTGTGAGGGGAGCATGAACAATGGAAATATCATCAACTAGCAGATTAGACAGAAGGTTGTGGACATTCAAAGGTTTGTCTCAACCTGTTTATCTTGTATCATAATTTGTGAAAGTCATAATGAGCAATGTGAGCAGTTTAACCGACCCAGTAATATTGATGCACAGTCGAGTGTAATAGTTCAATTTAATGTCACTAGTAGATCTTCCATGACCTTGATATGGGCAGTCTGGGGCCTGGAGCCTGGTTACTGATGGTTACTGGGCCCCACTCTCAGCTCCCTCACTGTTGTCCCTCACCCAGCCCTTGAGTTTAGTGCTCACTCCCTGTTCTTAAATGTATAAAAATACTGAACATCATTGGTAGATCTACCATGGAATTGCTCATAGGGTGTCAAAGAGATTCAGCCGGGATTTGTGAAGGGCAGGTCACATCTGACTAAATTATTAATCTTTTGAATTGGTCACAAACACTGCGGACAGGAAGCGTCTATGGATGTTGTCTCTATGGACTTCCAGAAGGCATTTGGTCAGGTTCCACACAGGAGATTATTAGCAAAACTGCGAGGGCTGGAATTGGAGGTAACCTTGTGGAATGGGTTGGTAATTGGTTGGGAGATAGGAGAGAGCAGGGATAAAGGGAAAGCTCTCTGATTGACAGGGTGTGAGAGCAGTGTTCTACGTACTGCGTACTGTTCTGGTCACCACATTACAGGAAAGGTGTGATTGCACTGGAGAGGGTACAGAAGAGATTTACGAGGATGTTGCCAGAACTGGAGAATTTTAGCTATGAGGAAAGATTGGATAGGCTGGGGTTGTTTTCTTTGGAACAGAGGAGGCTGTGGGGAGACTTGACTGAGGTGTATAAAATTATGAGGGGCTATATAAATACAAGTTGTTGTTATTGTTGTTGTTGTTAATCTCCTTTCACACTGTCCCATCAAACACTCCCAGGAAAGGTACAGCCCGGTAAAGATACAGAGTAAAGCTCCCTCTATACTGTCCCATCAGGAACTCTCAGAACAGGTACAGAATGGGTTGGATACAGATTAATGCTCCCTCTATACTGTCCCGTCAAACACACCCAGTACAGGTACAGATCTGATTAAATATCGAGTAAAGCTCCCTCTAAACTGTCCCATCAAACACTCCAAGGGCATGTACAGCACAAGATAGATACAGAGTAAAGCTCTTTACAATACCCAGTCCACAACTCCAAGGGCAGCTGCAGCACTGGTAAGATTCAGAGTAATGCTTGTTATACAATCCCGGCAACAACTCCCAGGGCAGGTACAGCATGGGATGGATACAGATTAATGCTCCATCTATACTGTGCAATCTAGCAGCTCCAGGGCAGGTACAGCACGGATTAAATATAGAGTAAAGCTCCCTCTGAATTGTCCCATTAAGAACTCCCAGGGCTGGTACAGCATGTGTTAGAAAGAGAGTAAAGCTCCCTCTACACTGTCCCATCATACACTCCCAGGGCAGGTACAGCACGGGTTAGATACAGAGTAAAGCCCCCTCTGAACTGTCCCATTAAGAACTTCCAGGGCTGGTACAGCATGTGTTAGAAAGAGAGTAAAGCTCCCTCTACACTGTCCCATCATACATTCCCAGGGCAGGTACAGCACGGGTTAGATACAGAGTAAAGCTCCCTCTGAACTGTCCCATCATACATTCCCAGGGCAGGTACAACACGGGTTAGATACAGAGAAAAGCTCCCTCTGCACTGTCCCATCAAACACACCCAGGCAGGTACAGCAAGTGTTAGAAAAAGAATAAAGCTCCCTCTACACTGTCCCATCAAACACACTCAGGGCTGGTACAGCACAAGTTATAAAGAGAGTAAAGCACCCTCTATACTGTCCCATCATGCACTCCCAGGGCTAATATAGCCCGAGTTCGATACGGAGTTAAGCTTTCTCTGCACTGTCCAATCGAACACTCCCAAGACTGGTACAGCATGGGTTCGATACAGAATAAAGCTCCCTCTACACGATCCAATCAAACACACAAAGGCAGGGCAGGTACAGCATGGGTTAGACACAGTGTAAATCTCCCTTTACACTGTCCCATCAAAGAATCCCAGGGCATGTACAGCACCAGTTCGATGCAGAGTAAAGCTCTTTACACTATCCAATCAAAACTCCAAGGGCAAGTGCTATACCGGTTATATTCAGAGTAAAGCTTGTTATACAATCCTGGCAACAACTCTCAGGACAGGTACATCATGGGTTAGGTAAACAGTAAAGCTCCCTCTATATTGTCCATCAAACACTCCCAGGACAGCTTGAATTAAATATAGTGTGAAGCTCTCTATAAACTGTCCCATCAAGCACTAACAGGACAGGTACAGCATGGGTTGGATACAGATTAATGCTCCCTCTGTATGTCCCATTAAGCAGTTTCAGGTCAGGTACAGCACAGATGAAATATAAAGTAAAGCTCCCTCTACACTGTCCCATCAGGAACTCCCAGGGTTGGTACAGCACAGGTTTGATACAGACTACAGCGCCCTCTACACTGCCCGATCAAACACTCCCAGGGCAAGTACAGCACTGTTTAGATACAGAGAAAGCTTCCGTTTACACTGTCCCATCAAACACACCCAGGACAGGTACAGCTTGTATTGAATATACAGTAAAACTCCCTCTACACTGTCCCATTAAACCATCCCAGGAATGGTACAGCACGGATGAGATAGGGAGTAAAGCTCCCTCTACACTGTCACAGCAAACAATCCCAGGGTAGGTAGAGTACGGTTTAGATACAGAGTAAAGCTCCCTCTACACTGTCCCGTCGAACACTCCCAGGGCAGGTACAGCACAGGTTCGATACAGAGTAAAGCTCCCTCTACACTGTCCCCATCAAACACTCCCAGGGCAGGTACAGCACGGGTTAGATACAGAGTAAAGCTCCCTCTACACTGTCCTCATCAACACTCCCAGGGCAAGTACAGCACAGGTTAGATACAGAGTAAAGCTCCCTCTACACTGCCACAACAAACACTCCTGGAGCAGATACAGCAGCGGTTAGATACAGAGTAAAGCTCCCTCTACAGTGACCCATCAAGTACATGCAATGCAGGCAGAGCATGGGTTAAATACAGAGCAAAGCTCCCTCTACACCATCCCATCAAGCACTCACAGGGACAAGTACAGCACGGGTCAGATACTGAGTAAAGCTCCCTCAACACTGCCCCATCAAACACTCACAGGGGCAATTACAGCACATGTCAGATATTGAGTAAAGCTCCCTCTGCAACAGCAACAACAACAACTTTTGTTTATATAGCACCTTTAACTTAGTAAAACCTCCCAAGGCGCTGCACAGGAGTATTCCAAGACAAAAAAAAATTGACACCGAGTCACATAAGGATAAATTAGGGCTGGTGACCAAAAGCTTGGTCAAAGAGGTAGGTTTTAAGGAGCGTCTTAAAGGAGGAAAGAGAGGTAGAAAGGCGGAGAGGTTTAGGGAGGGAATTCCAGAGCTTAGGGCCCAGGCAACCTTCTCGAGGGCAATTAGGGATGGGCAATAAATGCTGGCCTTGCCAGCGACACCCACATCCCAAAAATGAATTTAAAAAAAACAGAAGTCCCATCTAACAGTCCCAGGACATGTTCAGCACCAGTTAGATACAGAGTAAATCTCTTTACACTATCCAGTCAAAAACTCCAAGGGCAGCTGCAGCACTGATTAGATTCAGAGTAAAGCTTGTTATACAATCCTGGTAACAGCTCCCAGGGCAGGTACAGCATGGCTTAGATACAGAGTAAAGCTCCCTCTATACTGCCACATCAAGCACTCCCAGGACAGGAACAGCATGGAATGGATACAGATTACAACAACAACTTGTATTTATATAGAGCCTTTAACATAGTAAAACGTCCCAAGGCGCTTCACAGGAGTATTAAAAGACAAACAAAATTGACACCGAGGCACATAAGGAGAAATTAGGGCAGGTGACCAAAAGCTTGGTCGAAGAGGTAGGTTTTAAGGAACGTCTTAAAGGAAGAAAGAGAGGTGGAGAGGCGGAGAGGTTTAGGCAGGGAATTCTAGAGCTTAGGGCCTAGGCAACAGAAGGCACGGCCACCAATGGTTGAGCAATTATAATCAGGGATGCTCAAGAGGGCAGAATTAGAGGAGCGCAGATATCTCGGGGTTTGTGGGGCTGAAGGAGATTACAGAGATAGGGAGGGGAGGGGCGAGACCATGGAAGGATTTGAAAACAAGGATGAGAATTTTGAAATCGAGGTGTTGCTTAACCGGGAGCCAATGTAGGTCAGTGAGCTCAGGGGTGATGGGTGAACGGGACTTGGTGTGAGTTAGGACACGAGCAGCCGAGTTTGGATGACCTCAAGTTTACGTAAAGCTCCCTCTACACTGTCCAATCAAACAGTTCCAGGGCAGGTACAGCACGGACTAAATATAGAGTAAAGCTCCCTCTAATCTGTCCCATCATGAACTCCCAGGGCTGGTACAGACTGAGTTCGATACAGAGTAAAGCTCCCTCTACACGATCCAATCAAACACTGAAACGCAGGGCAAGTAATGCATGTGTTAGATACAGTGTAAAGCTCCCTGTGTACAGTCCAATCAAACAATCCCTGGCCAGTTAGGTACAGAGTAAAGCTCTGTCTAAACTGTGCCATCAAACACTCCCAGAGCATGTACAGCACCAGTTAGATACAGAGTAAAGCTCTTTACCCTATCCAGTCAGAACTCCAAGTGCAGGCGCAGCACTGATTATACTCATTAAAGCTTGCTATACAATCCTGGCAACAACTCCCACGACAGGTACAACATGGGTTAGCTAAAGAGTAAAGCTCCCTCTATATTGTCCACCAAACACTCCCAGGACATGTACAGCTTGAATTAAATATAGGGGGGAAAATTCAGTTGGTTTGCGCCTCCCATTAGCGCCTTAAGAGGGCGCTAATGGGGCGCAAAGCAACTAGCGCCCGGGCGTGGCGATGTTTGCGCCGCTCACGAAATTAACTAGACATTTTGCGGCGGCGCTAAACACTACCGCCACGATCTCCTGCGCCAGCAGATCATGACGTCAGTCGAGTGCGCAACGCCCCGGTAGCGCCCCGGACCGGATATTGAGTGGCGCCCCCTGCCTTACCGCCTGCCGCTAGCAACGACAGGTTGAGGGGAGCGTTTTGCAGTCGGGAAGGGACTGGGGGAGTGCTATTTAAAGGCGAACGCTTCCTGCCTTTTTTGTTGGTGACATTTTTGCACCACGCATTCTGAGAGAGAGAGAGAGAGAGAGACTTCTGGAGAGATTCAATGTTGTGTGAAGGAGTTTTGGGTACTGAGCAGCACTTTGAAGGTTCATTTTGATTTGCCCTTCCTTGTATCGATTTAGAAGAGACTGTGGGGGCTGCACTCTGAGATCTTTCCCTGGGCCTCTCCATTGTTCTATCCAGCAGATTTGATGTACAGGTCTCTCCAGGCCGAGATTCAAGGCTGCAATGAGCAGGATGTGGATGGAGAGCAAGATCAGCCCTCCCCTTTAAGAACTGGCCGGTACCATTGTGTCTGTGTTCCATTGCTGACTGACATTACATGAGCTTCGCCAGCGCTCTGAGTTGGCGCCTCGCTCCTCGGCCTTTGCGCCTTAAGACAGGTGTGAAGCGCCCGATTTAGCGCTCCAATCACCTCCAGGGGCGCTAAAAGCCAAGTTTGCAGTCGGAGGCGATAATCTTTGCGCCCAGCCGATAATTGCGCCCCGAATGGGGCGATACTGAATTTTTCCCCCTGTTTAAACTCTCTCTAAACTGTCCCATCAAGCACTCACAAGACAGGTATAGCATGGGTTGGAAACAGATTAATGCTCCCTCTACACTGTCCCATCAATCATTTTAAGGTCAGGTACAGCACGGATCAAATATAGAGTAAAGCTCCCTCTAAACTTTGCCAACAAACATTCCCAGGGCAAGTATAGCACAGAATAATTATACAGTAAAGCTGCCTCAGCACTGTCCCATTAAAACGTCCCAGGGATGGTACAGCACGGATGAGATAGGGAGTAAAGCTCCCTCTACACTGTCCCATCAAAGACTCCCAGGGCAGGTACAGCATGGGTTAGATACAGAGTAAAGCTCCCTCTACATTGTCCCATCAAACACTCCCAGGGCAGGTACAACACGGGTTAGATACAGAGTAAAGCTCCCTCTACACTGTCCCATCAAAGACTCCCAGGGCAGGTACAGCACGAGTTAGATACAGAGTAAAGCTCCCTCTACACTGTCCCATCAAAGACTCCCAGGGCAGGTACAGCACGAGTTAGATACAGAGTAAAGTTCCCTCTACACTGTCCCATCAAACACTCCCAGGGCAGGTACAGCACAAGTTAGATACAGAGTAAATCGACCCTCCACGCTGTCACATCAAACACTCCCATGGCCGGTACAACACAGGTTTGATACAGAATAAAGCTCAATGCACTGCCCTGTCAAACAGCGACCACGACACCACACAACCCTGCCATGGCAAACTCTGCAAGACATGCCAGATCATCAACACAGATACCACCATCACACGTGAGGACACTACCCACCAGGTACATGGTACATACTCATGTGACTCGGCCAACGTTGTCTACCTCATACGTTGCAGGAAAGAATGCACCGCGGCATGGTACATCGGCGAGACCATGCAGACACTGAGACAACGTATGAACGAGCACCGCGCAACAATTGCCAGGCAGGATTGTTACCTCCCAGTCGGGGAACACTTCAGCAGTCAAGGACATTCAGCCTCGGATCTGCGGGTAAGCGTTCTCCAAGGCAACCTTAGAAACACACGACAACGCAAAATCATCGAGCAGAAACTGATAGCCAAGTTCCGCACTCATGAAGACGGTCTCAATCGGGATCTTGGGTTTATGTCACGATACATGACGTGATCCGGACTCGAGTCGTCGTTAGCTTGTTCACAGATGTGATTCCCAGTAAAAAAGTAAAAATTTTCCCAGTAAAAAAGTAATTTTTTTTTAAAGCTTTTCGTTTTACATACAGACGGCAGCTTTTGACACGTTGGAACCCCTGCGACTACACCTCATTGTCTCAGTTGTATCTTGCTATGTCTTTTGATGTGGTACCTTCCTGGCTGACTTAATTAACTTTATCACACCTCGGCAGATAGTCAGGATGATTTAATTTATTGGTCTGCAATTGTAAAGTACACATGCTTTTTTTTCCATCTATATATGCTCTGGCGATTCTGTATCCAATTTACTTCACCTGAGGAAGGAGCGATAGCTCCGAAAGCTTGTGATTTCAAATAAAACTGTTGGACTATAACCTGGTGTTGTGCGACCTCTCAATTCTGTCAAACACTAGCAGGGCAGATACAGCACGGCTTAGATACAGAGGATAGCTCCCTCTACACTGTCACAGCAAACACTCCCAGTGTAGGCAGAACACGGCACAGATACAGAGTAAAGCTCCCTCTACATTGTTTTATCAAACACGCCGAGGGGCAGGTACAGCACGGGTTACATATAGAGTAAAGCTCCCTCTACACTGCCACAGCAAACACTCCTGGAGCAGATACAGCATGGGTTAGATAAAGAGTAATGCTCCATGTACAGTGTCCCATCAAACAGTCCCAGGGCAGATACAGCACGGATTAAATGCAGAGTAAAGGTTTCCCTACACCATCCCCTCAAACACTCCCACGGCAGCTACAGCATGGGTTAGATAAAGAGTAATGCTCCATGTACACTGTCCCATCAAGCACCCTCAGGGGCAAGTACAGCATGGGTCAAATACAGAGTAAAGCTCTCTCTACACCGCTCCATCAAACACTCCCGGGGCAGGTACAGAATGGGTTACGTACAGAGTAAAGCTGTCGCTACACAGTCCCATCTATTATTCACAGGGCAGGTACACCACAGGTTAGATACAGAGTAAAGTTCCCTTTTCACTGTCCCATCAAACACACCCAGGGCAGGTACAGCACCTGTTAGATACTGAGTAAAGCTCTTTACACTTTCCAGTCACAAACTACAAGGGCAGGGGCAGTACCGTTTAGAGACAGAGTAAAGCTCTACCATGTGGGAACTCCAAGGCGCTTCCCGTGTCCTGGACCACCACATGTGCAGGAAGTGTCATCAGCTGGAGGAGCTCGAGCTCCGGGTTTCAGAGCTTGAGCAGCAGCTGGTGTCATTGCGGCGCATCCGTGAGGCCGAGAGCTACGTGGATAGCACGTTTTAGGAGGTGCTCACCCCGCAGCACAAGAGTGTGCAGGCAGAGAGAGAATGGGTAACCGTCAGACAGACAAGGAGGACAAGGCAGTTAGAGCAGGAGTCCCCTGAGTGTTTCTCGCTCTCTAACCACTGGTGAGGGTGATGGTTCCTCTGGGGAGTACAACCAGGACCAAGTCGAAGGCACCATGGGTGGCTCAGCTGTGCAGGGGGAGGTGGGGGAGAAGAGGAAACTCGACAAAGCAATAGTGATAGCAAATTCGATAGTAAGGGTAACAGGCGGTTGCAGACGTGATTCCAGGATGGTATGTTGCCTCCCTGGTGCCAGGGTCAAGGATGTCACTGAGCGGCTGCAGAACATTCTGAGGGTTGAGCGTGAACAGCCAGATGTCGTGGTCTTTATCGGTATCAACGACATACGTAGAGAGAGGGATGGATGAGGTCCTGCAGGCAGATTTTAGGGAGCTAGGAAAGAGATTATTAAGCAGGACCTCAAAGGTAGTAATCTCCGGATTACTCCCGGTGCCACGCGCGAGTGAGTATAGAAATAGGAGGATAGAGCAGATAAATGCATGGCTGGAGAGACAGTGCAGGAGCGAGGGCTTTAGATTCCTGGGACATTGGGACCAGTTCTGGGGGAGGTGGGACCTGTACAGGCTGGACAGGTTGCACCTCAACAGAGCCGTGACCAATATCCTCGTGGGGGAGTTTGCTGGTGCTGTTGGGGAGGGTTTAAACTAATTTGGCAGGGGGGATGGGCACCAGGATGTAACATTAGAAAGGAGAAACAAGGTGCACAAAGAACTGAGAGAGACAGATCGCACTAGAGTAAGAAATAGGACGGTATTAGGTGGGGTCCGACTAAGAGAGAATACAAGAAGGTCTAAGATAGGTTTACAGAGCATGTGTGTAAACGCACGAAGTGTGGTAAATAAGGTTGGTGAGCTGCAGGCGCAAATAGACACATGGGAATATGATGTCATGGTGATAACAGAGACCTGGCTCAAAAAAGGGCAGGATTGGGTACTAAATATTCCTGGATATAAGGTGTTCAGGAAAGATAGGGAAGGAAAGAAAGGAGGTGGGGTGGCAGCATTGATTAAGGACAATATTACAGTGCTGGAGAGAGAGGATGTCCTGGAGGAGTCAAGGACAGAATCTATTTGGTTAGAATTGAGAAACAATAGAGGTGCCTTTACACTACTAGGTGTATTCTATAGGCTAGCGGGAAGGATATAGAGGAGGAAATTTGCAGGTAAATTACAGAGAGGGGCAAGAACTATAGAGTAGTGATGATGGGGGACTTCAACTATCCTACTATAGACTGGGATAGTAATAGTGTAAAGGGCAGAGAGGGGTAAGAATTTCTGAAGTGTGTTCAGGTAAATATAAGAACATAAGATCATAAGAAACAGGAGCAGGAGTAGGCCAATCGGCCCCTCGAGCCTGCTCCGCCATTCAATAAGATCATGGCTGATCCAATCTTGTCCTCAACACCACTTTCCCGCTCTCTCCCCATACCCCTTGACTCCCTTGTAGTTCAAATATCTGTCAATCTCCGCCTTGAATATATTCAATGACTCCGCCTCCACAGCTCTCCGGGGTGGAGAATTCCAAAGTTTCACGACCCTCTGAGAGAAGAAATTCCTCCTCATCTCCGTCTTAAATGGGCAACACCTTATTCTGAAACTATTCCCCCTAGTTCTAGATACCCCCACTAGGAAAAACATCCTCTCAGCATCCACCCTGTCAATCCCCCTCCAAATCTTATATGTTTCAATAAGATCAAACTTTCTTGATCAGTACGTTTCCGGCCCAACGAGGAAGGAGGCATTGCTGGATCTGGTTCTAGGGAATGAGGTGGGTCAAGTAGAGCTAATGTCAGTAGGGGAACATTTAGGGAACAGTGATCACAGTATCATAAGGTTTAGAGTAGCTATGGAAAAGGAGCAACCTAGAGTAAAAATACTTAATTGGAGGATGGCCGATTTCAGTGGGTTGAGAATGGATCTGGCCCGGGTAAATTGAAATCAAAGATTGGCAGGCAAAACTGTAAACGAACACTTCAGAAATTCTTCCCCTTCTCTGCCCTTTACACTATTACTATCCCAGTCTATATTAGGATAGTTGATGTCCTCCATAGTTCTTGCACCTCTCTGTAATTTCCCTGCAAATTTGTCTTTAAAGAGGAGATGGTTCGGGTACATTTGAGGTACATTCCCACGAGGGGCAAAGGTAGGGGAACCAAAGTCAGAGCTCCCTGGATGATGAGATAGCGAGTAAGATGAAGCAGAAAAAGGGGGCGTATGACAGATGTCAGGTTGAGAATACAAGTGAGAACCAGGCTGAATATAAAAAGTTCAGAGGGGAAGTGAAAAAGGAAACAAGAGGGGCAACGAGAGAGTATGAGAATAGATTGGCAGCTAACATAAAAGGGAATCCAAAAGTCTTCTATAGGCATATAAATAGTAAACCGGTAGTAAGAGGAGGCGTGGGGCTGATTAGGAATCAAAATGGAGACCTGCACATGGAGGCCGAGAGCATGGCTGAGGTACTAAATGAGTACTTTACATCTGTCTTTACCAAGGAAGAAGATGCTGCCAAAGACATGGTGAAAGAGGAGGTAGTTGACATAGTGGATGTGATAACAATTGATAAGGAGGAGGCACTGGAAAGGCTGGCTGTACTTAAAGTAGATAAGTCACCAGGCTCGGATGGGATGCATCCTAGGATGCTGAGGGAAGTAAAAGTGGAAATTGCGGAGGTACTGGCCATAATCTTCCAATCATCCTTAGATAAATGGGTGGTGCCAGAGGACTGGAGAATTGCAAATGTTACACCCTTGTTCAAAAAAGGTTGTAAGGATAAACCCAGCAACTACAGGCCAGTCAGTTTAACCTCGGTAATGGGGAAGCCTTTAGAAATGATAATCCGGGACAAAATTAACAATCACCTGGACAAGTGTGGATTCATTAAGGAAAGCCAGCATAGATTTGTTAAAGGCAAATCGTGTTTAAATAAATTGATTGAGTTTTTTGATGAGGTAACAGAGAGTGTTGATGAGGGAAATGCGGTTGATGTGGTGTACATGGACTTCCAAAAGGCTTTTGATAAAGTGCCACATAATAGGCTTGCCAGCAAAGTTGAAGCCCATGGAATAAAAGGAACAGTGGCAGCATGGATATGAAATTGGCTAAGTGACAGGAAACAGAGAGTAATGGTGAACGGTTGTTTTTCGGGCTGGAGGAAGGTACACAGTGGTGTTACCCAGGGACGGTACTAGGACCACTGCTTTTCTTGATATATATTAATGACTTAGACTTAGGAGTACAGGGCACAATTTCAAAATTTTCAGATGACACAAAACTTGGAAGTATAGTGAACAGTGAGGAGGATAGTGAGAGACTTCAAGAGGACATAGTCAGGCTGGTGGAATGGACAGACACGTGGCAGATGAAATTTAATGCAGAGAAGTGTGAAGTGATACATTTTGGTAGAAAGAATGAGGAGAGGCAATATAAACTAAAGGGTACAATTCTAAAGGGGGTGCAGGAACAGAGAGACCTGGGGGTTTATGTGCACACATCGGTGAAGGTGGCAGGGCAGGTTGAGAAAGCGGTTAACAAAGCATAAATAGAATCATAGAGTACAAAAGCAAGGAAGTTATGATGAACCTTTATAAAACACTGTTTTGGCCTCAACTGGAGTATTGTGTTCAATTCTGGGCACCGCACTTTAGGAAGGATATGAAGGCCTTAGAGAGGAGATTTCATAGAGGTGTTCAAAATCATGAGGGGTCTAGACAGAGTAAATAGAGAGAAACTGTTCCCATTGGCAGAAGGGTCGAGAACCAGAGGTCAAAAATTTAAGCTGATTGGCAGGAGAACCAAAGGTGACATGAGGAAAACATTTTTTACGCAGCGAGTGGTTAGGATCTGGAATGCACTGCCTGAACAGGTGGTGGAGGGAGAATCAATCGTGGCTTTCAAAAGATAATTATTTAAGTACCTGAAGGAAAAATATTTGCAGGGCTACGGGGAAAGGGCAGGGGAGTGGGACTAACTGACGTGCTCTTACAGAGAGCCGGAATGCGCTCAATGGGCCGAATGGCCTCCTTCTGTACTGTAACCATTCTATGATTCATGGGTGACGGTGAGAGGGGCGAGGAGGAAGCAGTCAGTGCAGGGATCCTCTGTGGTCGTTCCCCTCAGTAACAGGTATACCGCTTTGAATACTGTTGAGGGGGACGACTTACCAGTGGTAAGCCACGGTGACCGGATCTCCGGCGCTGGGTCGGTCCCTGTGGCTCAGAAGGGAAGGGGGGAGAGCAGGAGAGCAATAGTTATTGGGGACTCAATAGTCAGAGGGACAGATAGGAGGTTCTGTGGCAGCAAAAGAGACTCACGGATGGTATGTTGCCTCCCGGGTGCCAGGGTCCGTGACGTCTCGGACCGTGTTTTCAGAATCCTCAAAGGGGAAGGGGAACAATCACAAGTCGTGGTACACATCGGTACCAACGACATAGGTAGGAGAAGGGACGGGGATTTAAAACAGGAATTTAGGGAGCTAGGTTGGAAGCTGAGAGCCAGTACAAACCATGTTGTAATTTCTGGTTTGTTGCCGGTGCCACGTGCTAGCGAGTTGAGGAACAGGGAGAGAGTGCAGATAAACACATGGCTGCAGGGATGGTGTAGGGGGGAGGGTTTCAGTTATGTGGATAATTGGAGCACATTCTGGGGAAGGTGGGACCTGTACAAACAGGACGGTTTGCACCTGAACCAGAGGGGCACCAATATCCTGGGAGGGAAATTTGCTACTGCTCTTCGGGGGGGTTTAAACTAATTTGTCAGGGGGATGGGAAAAAGGGCTGTAGTCCACGAGCCAGTGGTGAGTGTAGGGAGGTACTGAGGAGGGTATCAAGGTCGCAGGAATGTACCGGCAGACAGGAAGATGGCTTGAAGTGTGTCTACTTCAATGCAAGGAGCATCCGGAATAAGGTAGGAGAACTTGGAGCGTGGATTGGTACTTGGGACTACGATGTGGTGGCCATTACGGAGACATGGTTAGAACAGGGACAGGAATGGTTGTTGGAAGTTCCGGGGTATAGATGTTTCAGTAAGAGTAGGGAAGTTGGTAAGAAAGGTGGAGGAGTAGCATTGTTAATCAAGGATAGTTTAACAGCGGCAGAAAGGCAGTTCGAGGGGGATCTGCCGTCTGAGGTAATATGGGCTGAAGTTAGAAATAGGAAAGGAGCGGTCACGTTGTTAGGAGTTTTCTACAGGCCCCCAAATAGTAATAAAGATGTGGAGGAAGAAATTGCAAAGCAGATTATGAATAGGTGTGGAGGTCACAGAGTAGTTGTCATGGGTGACTTCAACTTTCCAAATATTGATTGGAACCTTTATAGGTCAAACAGTTCGGATGGGATAGTTTTTGCACAGTGTGTGCAGGAGGGTTTCCTGACACAATATGTGGATAGGCCGACAAGAGGTGGGGCCACGTTGGATTTGGTACTGGGTAATGAACCGGGCCAAGTGTTTGATTTGTATGTGGGAGAGCACTTTGGAGATAGTGACCACAATTCGGTAACTTTCACTATTGCAATGGAGAGGGATAGGGCCATACGGCAGGGCACGGTTTATAATTGGGGGAGGGGTAATTATGATGCGATTAGGCAAGAATTAGGGAGTATAAGATGGGAACAGAAACTATCAGGGAAAGGCACAAACGAAAAGTGGAGCTTTTTCATGGAGCAATTACTGCGTGTCCTTGATAGGTATGTCCCTGTCAGGCAGGGAGGAAATGGCCGAGTGAGAGAACCATGGTTCACAAAAGAGGTTGAATGTCTAGTCAAGAGGAAAAAGGAAGCGTATGTAAGGATGAGAAAACAAGGTTCAGTTGGGTCGATTGAGGGGTACAAGGTAGCAAGGAATGAGCTAAAAAAAGAGCTTAGGAGAGCTAGGAGGGGGCATGAGAAGTCCTTGGCGGGTCGGATCAAGAAAAACCCCAAGGCTTTTTACTCTTATGTGAGAAATAAAAGAATGACCAGGGTGAGGGTAGGGCCGGTCAAGGACAGTAGTGGGAACTTGTGCATGGAGTCAGAAGAGATAGGAGAGGTGATGAATGAATACTTTTCGTCAGTGTTCACCGAGGAGAGGGGCCATGTTCTTGAGGATGAGAGTGTGATAAAGGTGGATAGGCTGGAGGTGGTAGATGTTCTGAGGGAAGATGTTTTAGCAATTTTGAAGAACCTGAGGGTCGATAAGTCCCCTGGGCCAGATGGGATATATCCTAGGATTCTTTGGGAGGCAAGGGAGGAGATTGCAGAGCCTCTGGCTTTGATCTTTGGGTCCTCACTGTCCACGGGGATGGTGCCAGAGGACTGGAGAGTGGCGAATGTTGTTCCTCTCTTCAAGAAAGGAAATAGGAATGACCCTGGTAATTATAGGCCGGTTAGTCTTACTTCGGTGGTTGGTAAGATAATGGAAAAGGTCCTGAGGGATAGGATTTATGACCATTTGGAAAGGAGCTACTTAATCAGGGATAGTCAACACGGATTCGTGAAGGGTAAGTCTTGCCTAACAAATTTGATTGAATTCTTTGAGGAGGTAACTAAGTGTGTAGATGAAGGTAGAGCAGTTGATGTCGTATACATGGATTTTAGTAAGGCGTTTGATAAGGTTCCCCATGGTCGTCTCATGAAGAAAGTAAGGAGTTGTGGGATAGAGGGAAATTTGGCCGATTGGATAAGTAACTGGCTATCTCATAGAAGTCATGATGCGGAGATGCCGGTGTTGGACTGGGGTGGACAAAATTGAGAGGTCGCACAACACCAGGTTATAGTCCAATATAGTGTTGGACTATAACCTGGTGTTGTGCGACCTCTCAATTTTATCTCATAGAAGGCAGAGGGTGGTGGTGGATGGAACATTTTCGGACTGGAGACCAGTTACCAGCGGTGTGCCACAGGGGTCGGTGCTGGGTCCTCTGCTGTTTGTGATTTTTATCAATGACTTGGAGGAGGGGACTGAAGGGTGGATCAGTAAATTTGCTGATGACACCAAGATTGGTGGAGTAGTGGATGAGGTGGAGGGCAGTTGTAGGCTGCAAAGAGACATTGATAGGATGCAGAGCTGGGCCGAAAAATGGCAGATGGAATTTAACCCTGATAAGTGCGAGGTGATTCATTTTGGTAGGGCAAATTTGAATAAGGATTACAGGGTCAACGGCAGGGTTCTGAGGAACGTGGAGGAGCAGAGGGATCTGGGGGTTCATATCCACAGATCTCTGAAGGTTGCCACTCAAGTGGATAGAGCAGTAAAGAAGGCCTATGGTGTGTTGGCGTTTATTAACAGGGGGTTTGAGTTTAAGAACCGTGAGGTTATGCTGCAACTGTACAGGACCTTGGTGAGACCACATTTGGAATATTGTGTGCAGTTCTGGTCACCTCACTATAGGAAGGACGTGGAAGCATTGGAAAGAGTGCAAAGGAGATTTACCAGGATGCTGCCTGGTTTGGGGGGGAGGTCTTATGAGGAAAGATTGAGGGAGTTGGGGCTTTTCTCTTTAGAGCGGAGGAGGATGAGAGGCGACTTAATAGAGGTTTATAAGATGATGAGGGGGATAGATAGAGTGGATGTTCAGAGACTATTTCCTCGGGTAGAGGCAGCTGTTACAAGGGGGCATAACTATAAGGTGCATGGGGGGAGATATAGAAGGGATGTCCGAGGTAGATTCTTTACTCAGAGAGTGGTTGGGGTGTGGAATGGACTGCCTGCTGTGATAGTGGAGTCGGACACTTTAGGAACTTTCAAGCGGTTATTGGATAAGCACATGGAGCACACCAGAGTGATAGGGAGTGTGATAGCTTGATCTTGGTCTCGGACAATGCTCGGCACAACATCGAGGGCCGAAGGGCCTGTACTGCGCTGTACTGTTCTATGTTCTATGTATGTTCTATGAATGTAAACTGTCCCATCAAGCACTCCCAGAGCAGGTACAGCACGGGTTAGATACAGAGTAAAGCTCCCTCTACACTGTCCCCATCAAACACTAGCAGGGCAAGTACAGCACGGGTGAGATACAGATTAAATCTCCCTCTACACTGCCCCCATCAAACACTAGCAGAGCAGCTACAGTATGGATTGGATATCGATTAATGCTTCCTCTACACTGTCCCATCAGGCTCTCCCGGGACAGGTACAGCTTGGGTTTGATACAGAGTAAAGCTCCCTCGAAACTGTCCCATCAAACATTCCCAGGGCAGGTACAGCACAGGTTAGATACCAATTTATACTCCCGCAACCGCCTCTGACTACAGGTGTAGTGCTGGAGGACTGTTAACATTGTACCGTTGTTTAAAAGGAGAGAAAGGGATAGACCGAGTAAATACAGGCCAGTAAGCCTAACCTCGGTGGTGGGCAAATTGTTGGAAAACATTCTGAGGGACTGTATTAATCATCATTTAGAAATGCACGGATTAATCAAGGACAGTCAGCATGGATTTTATTAAGGGAAGGTCCTGTCTGACTAACTTGATTGAACTTTTTGAGGAGGTAACAAGGAGGGTTGATGAGGGTAGTGCATTTGATATAGTCTACATGGATTTTAGGTAAGCTTTTAACAAGGTTCCCACAAGGACAGAAAAATAAAAACCCATGGGATCCAAGGGAAAGTGGCAAGTTGGATCCAAAATTGGCTCAGTGGCAGGACGCAAAGGGTAATGATTGACGGATGTTTTTGTGACTGGAAAGATGTGAGATTCCGCAGGGCTCAGTACTAGGTCCCTTGCTTCTTGTGGTAGACATCACTGATTTAGACTTCAATGTAGGGGGTATGATTAAGAAGTTTGCAGATGATATAAAAATTCACCATGTGATTGATAGTGAGGAAGGAAGCTGTAGACTGCAGGAAGATAGTAATGGATTGGTCAGGTGGGCAGAAAAGTGGCAAATGGAATTCAATTCAGAGAAGTGTGAGGTAATGCATTTGGAGAGGGCTAACAAGGCAAGAGAATACACAATAACTGGTAGGATACTGAGAAATGTAGAGGAACAGAGGGACCTTGGAGTGCATGTCCACAGATCCCTGAAGGTAGCAGGACAGGTAGATAAGGTGGTTAAGAAGGCATACGAGATACTTTCCTTTATTAGCTGAGGCATAGAATATAAGAGCAGGGAGGTTATGCTTGAACTGTATAAAACACGAGTTAGGCCACAGCTAGAGTACTGCGTACAGTTCTGGTCACCACAATACAGGAAAGATGTGATTGCACTGGAGAGGGTACAGCAGAGATTTATGAGGATGTTGCCAGGACTGGAGAATTATAGCTATGAGGAAAGATTAAATAGGCTGGGGGTGTTTACTTTGGAACAGAGGAGGCTAAGGTGAGAATTAATTGAGGTGCATAAAATTATGATTGGCCTCGATAGAGTGGATAGGAAGGATCTATTTCCCTTAGCAGAGAGGTAAATAACCAGTGGGCATTGATTTAAATGAATTGGGAGAAGGATTTGAGGGGAGTTGAGGATAATCTTTTTCACCCAGAGAGTGGTGGGGGTCTGGAACTCACTGACTGAAAGGGTGGTAGAGGCAGAAACCCTCACCACATTTAAAAAGTACTTGGATTTGCACTTGAAGTGCCGTAACCTACAGGGCTATGGACCAAGAGCTGGAAAGTGGATTAGGTTGGATAGCTATTTTTTGGCCAGCACAGACATGATGGGCCAAATGGCCTCCTTCTGTGATGTAAATTTCTATGACTCTATGGCCTGTTATTGCATTCCAGCACATCAAGTCATCACAACCTAAATGCAGCCCAAGTGTTTGCCAAACACTTTCATCAAGGTGAGGCCCCTTTAACTGGACGGGCCAAAGCGTGACATCACAGGGCAAGCCTCACCCTCACACTGCGCATCACAATGAGATCAGACATCACAATCGGTTTGTAAACTGGGTAAATTTGAGGGTGGAGGCTGTACAACCAGTTTAAGTGAAGGAAAGGGAGCTGCACTGACTCTGACTAACTGGCTGATCTATCTAGCAGTGAATGTGGTCGGGTAGAAGATCGGAACAGGTTTACTTTGTGAGGGGAGCGTGAACAATGGAAATATCATCAACCAGCAGATTAGACAGAAGGTTGTGGACATTGAAAGGTTTGTCTCAACCTGTTTATCTTGTATCATAATTTGTGAAAGTCATAATGAGCAATATGAACAGTTTAACCAACCCAGTAATATTGATGCACAGTCAGGTGTAATAGTTCAATATAATGTCATTAATAGATCTTCCATGCCCTTGATATCGGTAGTCTGGGGCCTGGAGCCTGGTTACTGATGGTTAAACTTTTGAAGTGGTCACGAACACGGTGGACAGGAAGTGTCTGTGGATGTTGTCTCTATGGACTTCCAGAAGGCGTTTGGTCAGGTTCCACACAGGAGATTATTGGCAAAGATGCGAGGGCTGGAATTGGAGGTAACCTTGTGGAATGGGTTGGTAATTGGTTGGGAGAGAGGAGAGAGCAGGGATAAAGGGAAAGCTCTGTGATTGACAGGATGTGAGAGCAGTGTTCCCCGTACTGCGTACAGTTCTGGTCACCACATTACAGGAAAGGTGGGGATAGGCTGGGGTTGTTTTCTTTGGAACAGAGGAGAGACTTGATTGAGGTGTATAAAATTATGAGGGTCCTAGATAGAGTGGATAGGAAGGAGCTATTTCACTTAGCAGAGTGGTAAATAACCAGTGGGCATAGATTTAAAGTAATTGGTAGAAGGATTAGAGGGGAGTTGAGGATAACTTTGTTCACCCAGAGGATGGTGGGGTCTGGAACTGGTGGTAGAGGCAGAAATGCTCACCACGTTTAAAGAGTACTTGGATATGCACTTGAAGTGCCGTAACCTACAGGGCTACGGATCAAGAGTTGGAATGTGGGATTAGGTTGGATAACTCTTTTTCAGCCGGCAAAGACACGATGGGCCGAATGGCCTCCTTCTGTGCCGTAAATTTCTATGATTCTATACTGTACCATCAATCTCTCGCAATGCAAGTGCAGCTCAGATTAAATATAGAGTAAAATTCCCTCCCAACTGACCCATCAAGAATTCCCAGGGCAGGTACAGCACAGGTTAGATACAGAGTAAAGCTCCCTCTACACTGTCCCATCAAACACTCCCAGGGCAGATACAGCACGGGTTAGATACAGAGTGAAGCTCCCTCTACACTGTCCCCATCAAACACTCCCAGGGCAGATACAGCACGGGTTAGATACAGAGTGAAGCTCCCTCTACACTGTCCCATCAAACTCACAAAGCCAGGACAGGTACAGCATGGGTTAGGTACAGAGTAAAGCTCCCCATACACTGTCCCATCAAACACTCCCAGGGCAGATACAGCACGGGTTAGATACAGAGTGAAGCTCCCTCTATACTGTCCCATCAAACTCACAAAGCCAGGACAGGTACAGCATGGGTTAGGTACAGAGTAAAGCTCCCCATACACTGTCCCATCAAACACTCCCAGGGCAGATACAGCATGGGTTAGATACAGAGTGAAGCTCCCTCTATACTGTCCCATCAAACTCACAAAGCCAGGACAGGTACAGCATGGGTTAGGTAGAGAGTAAAGCTCCCCATACACTGTCCCATCAAACACTCCCAGGGCAGATACAGCATGGGTTAGATACAGAGTGAAGCTCCTGCTACACTGTCCCATCAAACTCACAAAGCCAGGACAGGTACAGCATGGGTTAGGTACAGAGTAAAGCTCCCTAAATACTGTTGTATCAAACAATCCCAGGACAGCTACAGCCAGATTAAATATAGAGTAAAGCTCTGTCTAAACTGTCCCATCAAACACTCCCAGGGCATGTACAGCACCAGTTAGGTACAGAGGAAAGATCTTTACACTATTCAGGCAAAAACTCCAAGGGCAGCTACAGCACCGGTTAGATTCAGAGTAAATGTTATACAATCCCGGCAAGAACTCCCAGAGCAGGTACAGCATGGGTTAGATAAAGAGTAAAGCGCCCTCTAAACCGTCCCATCATGAAGTCCCAGGGCTGGTACAGCATGGGTTAGATAAAGAGTAAAGCGCCCTCTAAACCGTCCCATCATGAAGTCCCAGGGCTGGTACAGCATGGGTTAGATAAAGAGTAAAGTGCCCTCTAAACCGACCCATCATGAAGTCCCAGGGCTGGTACAGCACGGACTAAATACCTGTATAGAGTAAAGCTCCCTCTAATCTGTCCCATCATGAAGTCCCAGGGTTGGTACTGACCGAGTTCGATACAAAGTAAAGCTCCCTCTACACGATCCAATCAAACACTAAAACGCAGGGCAGGTAATGCATGTGTTAGATACAGTGTAAAGCTCCCTGTGTACAGTCCCATCAAACAATCCCAGGCCAGTTACGTACAGCGTAAAGCTCTGTCTAAACGTGCCATCAAACACTCCCAGGACATGTACAGCACCAGTTAGATACAGAGTAAATCTAAAATTGGGAGAGCTGTCCTACAGACTAGTCAAGCAACAGCCTGACATAGTCATACTCGCAGAATCATACCTTTCAGCCAATGTCCCAAACTCCACCATCACTATCCCTGGTATGTCCTGTCCAACCGGCAGGACAGACCCACCAGGGGTGGTGGCACAGTGGTATACAGTCGGGAAGGAGTGGCCCTGGGGGTCCTCAACATTGAATCCGGAATCCATGAAGTCTCATGGCTTCAGGTCAAGCATGGGCAAGGAAACCTCCTGCTGATTACCACCTACTGCCCTCCCTCAGCTGATGAATCAGTGCTCCTCCATGTTGAACAGCACTTGGAAGAAGCACTGAGAGTAGCAAGGGCGCAGAATGTACTCTGGGTGGGGGACTTCAATGTCTGTCACCAAGAGTGGCTCGGTAGCACCACTACTGACTGACGTAAGAAAACTACTCGGCACTTGGTCTAAGCGTTAAACAAAGCTTTAATCAACTGTTTTACAACATGGAGATCTAGTTGTGTCCGTCACTAGTTCCTGTTGAGGAATGTCCTAAGCAAACTGGGCCCATGCCCGAGTATTTATACTCTCCCTGGACAGCACCACCAGCAGGCCGCCCAATATTATTTCATGCATGAATGACAAGATTCATGGCATTCTTCCCACCTGAAAGATTGGAAGTCCGGCGGCTTCCTTCTACCGAATTAGCCGGACTAAGAATAGACGCAGTCGTTTGGATCTCTGTTTGTGGCTGGAAGGCACGTCTCCTCGGACCGTGTTTTGGTCCCTGGGTCGCTTGGTTCGTACCGGCGGGCTGGCAGAGTCCGTGTCGCCTTGATCGACCTGAGGGGGACTGGGGAGATCGTGGCTCCGGGTGCGGGTCCTCACCGGCGCAGAGCTGGCTTCATCCTGCTCCGTAGCCGGTGATTGACCGGCGTCCTGGCTTCGGGTGGCCATCCCGCGGGGAGCGCTCTGTTCCCCGGGTTGATCCAGCGGAGTAGCTGGCAGATCCCTTGATGTCCCGGGTAGGGCGTCATCCTCGGAGGAGCGCGGTGTATCGGCATCGTTAATACGGATCTCTATCGATTGGGTCCGTGGGACCAGTTGGGCAGGGAGCCAAATCCCGAAGTGAAACTGTGGACTCCCAGCCATCAGGGTACCGCACGTACGCGTATGTAGGATTGACATCCGTTAGTTCCACCTCGTCGACGAGGGGATCACTCTTGGAGGATCGGACGAATCTTCGGAGCAGCACGGAGCCAGGAGCTGCCAACCATGATGGTAGGGACGTTGCCTGAGTGGAGCGACGCTGGAACCCGAAGAATCGTTCGTGAGGAGTAACATTGGTGGATGTAGAAAGAAGAGACCTGATGGAATGCAACGCGTCAGGGAGCATAGTTTCCCACTGCTGGTCTGGTAGATTGTGTGACCTCAGTGCAAGACGAACAGCGTTCCAAATGATAGCGTTGTATCTCTCAACCTGTCCGTTTCCAATAGGATGATACGGTGTCGTTTTACTTGTGGCGATTCCCCGCTGGGAAAGATAACTTCTGAGTTCGCTTGACATGAAGGAGGGACCCCGATCAGAGTGGATGAAATTGGCCGTACCGCAAAGGGAAAAGACCTGATCGAAGCATTTGATCACTGTGGAAGTAAGCATATTGGGACAGGGGAAAGCAAAGGGAAAGCGTGAATATTCGTCCACCATAGTAAGCAAGTAGGTGTTTCGCGTTGAGGAAGGCAATGGCCCTTTAAAGTCAATGCTGAGTCGCTGCATAGGCTGTGTAGCGTGTATGAGCGAGCCATCCGACGGACGGAAGAATTGCGGTTTTAATTCCGCGCAAATTCTACAAGTGGAGCATGTTCTTTTCACGTCTTCCGTAGAAAATGGGAGATTTTTAGATCGCACAAAGTGCAACATATGGGTAACGCCCGGATGGCATAAGTCAGTATGAAGTTCCGCAAGAGTCGAAGTTGACATGGAAGAGCAGAATGCACGCGTGAGGTTATCTGGGGCCACATTCTCCTTGCCGGGTCGATACTGTATGGTGTAGCCAAAGGCAGCCAATTCCATCCTCCAGAGCTGTATTTTGTTATTCTTGATTTTAGTGCGTTTCCGGTTATCCAGCATAAAGGCCACAGAGCGCTGATCGGTTATGAGCGGGAAATGGCAACGGGCGAGAAAATTACTCCATTTACGTACTGCTTCAATGATAGCCGTAGCCTCCTTCTCGACAGGAGGATAATGGAGCTCGCTACCCTGCAAAGTTCTAGACAGAAATGCAATGGGTCGACCGCCTTGATTCAAGGTAGCCGAGATCGCCACCTCCGATGCATCGCACTCGACCACGAAAGGGAGATTTTCATCGATGGAATGAAGCGTGGCTTTTTCCAGTTGTTGCTTGAGGAGGTCGAAAGCTGAAATAGCCCTCGCCTCCAACGGAAATGATTTCGCGTGAAGCAGGGGCTGGATCTTGTCGGAAAAGTGAGGTATCCACTTCGCATAATAGGTGAACATGCCGAGGGCCCGACGAAGAGAGCTGAGGTTCGTAGGAGGAGGGAGCTCCTGAAGCGGACGAAGTCGCTCCGGATCCGGTTTGATGACACCATTGCCCACCCAGTAGCCAAGGATGTTGACTGATGGTTCTCATTTCACAGATTTGGACTCATTTAAGGTTAAGTTGCAACGATGGAGAACGTCAAGAAATTTCTGGAGGTTGGCATCATGCTCCTTCTGGTCATGACCAGCAATGGTGATATTATCCAGATATGGAAAAGTGTCTGTTAAGTTCTCCTGTTTGACTAGGCTATCCATTGCCCGTTGAAAGACGGCCACCCCATTGGTGACCCCGAATGGAAGGCGTCGAAACTGGTAAAGCCGACCATTGGCCTCAAAAGCCGTATACTTTTTGTCAGAGTCCTTTAACGGTACTTGATGGTATGCGCTCTTTAAGTCAAAAGTTGAAAATACCTTGTAGTTAGCAAGGTTATTGACCATGTCATCGATGCGTGGTAATGAGTAGGCATCCAGGTCGGTATACTGGTTAATAGTTTGCGAGTAATCGATGCAAAGACGTTTCTTGTGTTGCTTCAGAGGATTTTTAACAACGACGACTTGAGCCCGCCAGGAAGATGAACATGGCTCAATGATACCGTCAGCTAGAAGGCGAGAGATCTCTGCCTCGATAAAGGATAGGTCATCTTGGCTGAAACGTCGTGATTTAGTGGCTATGGCCTTAAATCGGGGGGAAAGATTGGCAAACAAGGAGGGCTCGTCGAGCGAAGCCGCCGAAAGTGCACAAAACGGTACTTTGGAAATAGTAAGCTCCGGCTTTGATCCTCCAAACTCAAAAGTGAGTCTTTTGTCTTGTTTCTGGAAATCCTGTCCCAGGAGCACATCACTGCATAAGTTTTTGAGCACCCCGAGCCGGGTAGAGAAATAAGTGCGGCCATTGAGAATAAGGTCAACAAGACAAAAGCCGGAAGAGTTAGTGGTCAGTGTCGTCAGAGTCATTGCAATTTCCCTGTCCGAGGGGTAAATACGCAGTTTTAACTTACTGACAGCCTGCTCACTGATGAAGCTGTCAGAGCTGCATGAGTTGATTAATGCACTCAAAATGTGTCCATTTACCGAAACCTTCGTGGCTGCATGGGACAGGCTTTGGGGAAAAACAGCTGTGATGGGAGGAGGGGCAGTTTTATCCTTGACAGCTGTAACATTAGTAGTGGCTCTTGGGGGAGGAGCAGTTTTATAGATAGCAGCTGTAACATTAGTAGTGGCTCTTGGGGGAGGAGCAGTTTTATAGGGAGCAGCTGTAACCCTAGAAGAGGCTCTTGACTAACATACTTTCGAGAAGTGGCCTTTCTTACTGCAATGATTGCAGATTGCATTACGAGCAGGACAAAATTTCCTAAAATGAAATGCACCTCCACAGAAGAAACACTTCCTTTTAGATTGCCAAGATGCCGCTAGGGTAGGGTCGTCATCAGCTAGGATAGAGTCATCATCAGTGAGGGCTTCCGCCTGAGGCTTATCGGAGGAATCACTGAAAGTGATAGCAGCAGTCCGTGCACGTGGTAAAAGATAGGCATCTGCATTTTTTTTTGCCAAGTCCAGAGAATATGCCTGGTCATAGGCAGCTTGTAACACGAGGGTTTTATTCTCCAGCAGACGCTGGCGTATGAAGGGAGACGCAATTCCATTAATAAAAGAATCACGAATTAACTCCTCCTGGTACTGCTCAGCTGAGACAGCCTTGAGATTACAATCTTTGCTGAGCCTGCGAAGCTTTTGAAGGAATTCGTCAAGTGATACTCCGGGTTGTTGTCGAGTTGTGGCCAGTAGATGCTGAGCAAAAATTTTGTTTGGGGCCTAAACATATAGTTGCTGTAGTATTCGGATAGCGGAGTCATATTTTACACAGTCTTCGATATAGTCAAACACATAAGGAGATACATAATTGGCAAGTATCTCTAACTTATCAGGAACATTCTCACCACACACCCTGAGGAAGTTGCTGAAGGTACGATACCAGTGTTTCCATACCTTAGCAGTTGTAGGTGAATTCGGGTCCAGGTCAAGACGAGCGGGTTGGAGTAGTTTCTCCATGATGGATTGATTACTACATCTGGTTTGAGTCGTAGCCGTCTGTTTCCAAAATCACTCAGAGCGTGGAGCAGGTTCAGTTGAGTCGCAGCACTCGCTCCTCAAGGTCTGAGAGCTGCTGGAGCTGCGCATCACCCCCGCCTGTTCTCTGCTGCTCCCTCCTATTGTGGGCCATCTTGGCCTGCAAGAGAAACAAATGTGTGTGAGTCAGAGTCCAGCTATGTGTTTGGGAGATATGCCTGCCGTAGTTGAATAGCTGTGATTGTAGGCAAGGCGTGAGATGTGGATGTGAGTTTGAGTAGGTGAAGATGCTTGGTGGGTGAGTGGTGGGGGTGTGGTGGTTTGCGCAGTGTGCACAGACTGAGGTTCAGGTGCTGGTATGTAGGAGCTGTTGAAACATGTGCTCACCTTGACCACCCGAGTGAGGTTGTTGAATTTCTTGCGGCACTGTGTCAGGCTGCGTTCCACCACACTACTGGCCAAGACCTCCTGGGCCACTTTCCTCCACATTGCCCTGGAGACCTGAGACGATGGCCTCCTTCCAGTGGCCGGGAACAGCATTGTCCTCCTTCGCTCCACTCCAGCCACCAATGCCTCCAATGTCACGTCTGTGAACTGACGAGCTCTCTCCCTGCGAGTGGGAACAGCCATAGCCATCAGGGGATTCACTTGCTCGCAGGTCGCCTCAAAGCCAGCAATGCTGAAAATGAGCTTCTGCACAATGATGCAACCTCCCCTTTAAGAGCTGGAAGGGGCCAGTTTGAAAGATCATTGCTGAATGCATTGCACCTGAAATTCATTAGCGCTCTGCTGGTAGCGCCCCTGTAGTGCTTCACTGAGGTCATTAGTGCTTGATTTCGTGCCCCACTTCCTTCCTGGAGTGCTAACACCCAATTTAGTAGAAGTTCAGGATCCTTAGCGCCTGGCGCTAAATTTTCAAAATGTCAAAAGTTAGCGCCCCAAAGGGGCGATACCCAATTTCACCTCCTTGCTCTTTCAATTTGTCCAGCATTTTGTTGTGATGCTTGATTTGTGCATTTCTGACTGATAGGCACCTTCCAGATCTGTCTCGCTTGCCATATTGCATCTCCTGCATAATTTTACCATATTGGTTCGGCCGTATGCACCTAGTTGGATATAGATTACCCGTTAATAGCAGTCCCTTTATGAACTGGGATTGTTCGAGTTTACGATATGTGTTTATCCATGAATTGGACGTTCTGTTGTTTTGGTAATATTTGATGCCGGAACCTTGGCATTGGAGGTTCGTCCACCTCGTGAACTCCCATTGTCTCCATTCCGCAAATCTATTCCCAGGTTTCACTCTCTCACTGAGCGGACTGCTGTGTGTACCTCACATGTCCAGTATCTCCTCTGGAATGGGTGGCAGTCCTTGTTGGTCATTGCCTTCGGTGGGGTGGCTTTGCTTGTTTTTTAGGAATTCCTCGACCTCCCGGAGGGCTTTCAGGTTCCGAAACCTTGCGATGTTGTCAACATTGCTTTCCCCACGGTATTGGTATGATGCCTTGATGACTGCATCATTGGAGTTCCCAAGGGAATCGAGTTTCTGGATGATCGCGGAAGGGATTTGAATCTCCAATTTTAGTAGGCCCAAGCCCCTATCTTTATCAATATCTCTTAAGAGCTCAGCCTCCTCAGTTTTTGGAATTAGGACTGTTCAACTTTTCTTGAAAGTCTCAGGAATTGTGACTGATTTGAGCCATAGTGTGAAAAGTCATGGACGTAAGGTCTCGTCATCTCTCATTATGGTTAGAAGGTCATTGACCTTCATACCTTTAGGACTAGAAATTCATTATAACCCAGGAATGGGCGGTATCATTAGAAAAGTTTGAGAATTAGCGCCAGGCGCTAATGTTTTAGACTGCACGCAAAATTCATTCTCACTGCTCAAAGAAATGATTGGAACGCTAATTCAAATCTTAAAGGCCTAGCTCATTGGCGTTACACTACAGGGTGGACCAATATCGGGTGCAGTCTAATCGCAACTCATCATTGCCACAGGCTTTTCCCAGTACTTAAAGGGGAGGTTCATTGATGCTGCAGCACCTCATTCTCAGCTTTGCTGGCTGTGCAGCTGCCTCAGCAAGGAGAAGCACAACAAGGGGAAGTAGCCAGAGGACTGAAGCAGGTGTGCTCATGGCAGATCCACCTCAGTCGGGTGGTCAGGATGAATGCTTCAATAAATGCTACATACCACCATCTGTACCACAAGCTTCACCACACTGCCCAAAGCACCACACGCCCAGCACTCACCCACCAACAATCTCTACCTACCAACACTCACACCCACATCTTACACCTTGCACACAATGCCAGCTATTCAACTATGGGAGGCACATCACCCAAACACACAGCTCCATACTCACTCACACACTTTTCTTTCTCTTGCAGGCCAATGTGGCTCATAACAGGAGGCAGCAGGAGCGCACAGGTGGGGGACAAGCTAACCCCCAACCAGGCAATGGCTGCGTCCTCATAATGGCCAAGTTGTGCAGCATGCAGCAGATGACGAAAAGTGACACCCGCTCAGCCGCGTCTGCTCAATGATGTTCCTGGTGGCAGTATGGTTCTCATTATTATGAGTGCTGGCCAGGAGTGTTGGGGTTGCGGAGGGGAGTCATGAGCCAGGTGGAGAGCGGATAGCCCTTGTCTCCCAGCAGCCAGCCGCGAGCTTGATGTGGTGGCTGGAATAGATCTGGCACAGGATGAAGGCATCGTGGCTGCTGCCAGGATAGCGGGCATTGACGGTCAGGATTCGTCGTGTGTGGTCACACACCAACTGCACATTAAGTGAGTGGTAGCCTTTACGGTTGCGGAATACCTCAGGATTGTTATGAGGTGCCCGCAAAGCGACGTGGGTGCAGTCAATGGCGCCCTGCACCATGGGGAAGCCCGCTATCCTGGCAAAGCCACATGCACACTCACACTGCTTCTCTCTGGTCACGGGGAAGGATGTACAGAGCATCTGTGATCTGGCGGATGGAGCAATGGACTGCAAACTGGGAGATGTTGGAGATGTCGCCTGTCGCACACTGGAACGATCCGCTGACCTAGAAATTGAGAGCGATGGTGACCTTGACTGCCACTGAGAGAGCCCTGGTGCTCCTGATCTGAGGCTCGAGGTCTGACTGCAGGAGGTGGCAGAGCTCTGTGACCTCATCCTTGCTGAAGCGGAGCCTTCTAACACACTGGTCCTCAGTGAAATTCATGTTGGAGAACTGCTGCCGGAATACCCTGGGTGGGTAAGGCCTCCTGTTCAGAGCCCTGTTGGCCCTCCTACCTCTGGCCACATTTTGTACTCTTTCTCTGTGCCTCAGTTGCCTCCGACGTTGACGCTGGAGGGCGAGGTCCAGTGCCAGTACAGCCCACATGAAAGGATCCAAATATTGCACTTTCAAATCTCCCCTCAATGAAACTGAAGAATCTTTATGTGCCAGAACACTCGATAAAATGCAAAATGTTCAAATCGGTCAAAAGGCCTCTTTGCCCATGTGAAACTAACGATGCAGCATTGTTGGCCGACATCCAACTGAAAGCCGCCTCCTCTACCTGTCGTTGCTAACGGCAGGTGCACAAGCAGGGGGCGAGAAGGAATTTTTCATCCGGGGCGCTACCAGGACGCTGCACACGGCAATGACGTCACGATCTCCGGGCGCAGGAGATCGGGGCGCAACGTCTTACCGCCGCCACAAAACTCCCGCCGAATTTAACGGGAGGCATTGATATCGCCGCGCCCGGTCGCAAAACCATTTGTGCCCCATTAGCGCCCCCCGGAGGCGCTAACAGGAGGCGCAAAGGAACCCAATTTCTAGCCCGAGATGTTTAAAAAATGGATGGAGATGCCTGAATATTCATGACAAATATACCAGCAAGTTCCGAGTTAGAAATATAGTGAGAGGAAATAAGTAGGAAATGTTGAAATACTTTGATCACTTATGCAGTGCTGGTTAGAGTTAGAGTATTGATTGGGAGATCATACTTCAAATCCTTACTAAGGCTGAGATCACACCAAGGTTAGTTAGAAGATGTTTATCAGTCTCACCAGAGTGACTTGTGACAGTAAAACCGACACAGGACAGGGTCACCTCCCATCCACTCATCATCTCCTGAGGAGATTTACCAAGGACCATCGCTGATGGAAACTTTAAAAAGAGTGATACCATAGGTTATGAGGGAGGGGGAGAAAATTTATCGAGAGTAAAAAAAAATGAACAGAGAAGAATACCAGAAAAAGAAATCGGAGAAAGAATGAAAAACGCCAATGAGACACGAGAGAAGTAGACTTTAGAAAGGAAATGTGGGAAACATTGGCCCGGATTTTGCGGTCAGCAGCGAAGGAACGGCGCACGCTGTTCATCACACTGACAGCTGCCCACAGACTTTTCACGGGTTTTTGAGCTGAGATTTGCGGGATTTGGAGATCATTTCCAGCGCGGCGCTCTCTACAATGGGATCTGTGGCCTGTGCGAGCAGGGCAAGCAACAGCGAGGTTCTTCAACCAATCAGATTGAAGAATCCTCACTGAGACTCGCAGGAAGTGGGTAACTCGTGGGTAAGTGCCCCAACACCACGCCATTGCGTGTCTTTCAAAGCCGTTCTATCGGCGAGGTACTGTTATAGCGCAGCCTGTTGAGGAGCAGGGAAACTTGGACAGCAACTTCTGGAAGTTGCTGTTCGATTTACTCCAGAATAACGGTGAGCGCTGTTAGCCTCACTGTTATTGTCAACGCTAAAATCCGGGCCAATGACAGGGAGGGTTTTGGTCAGCTGACCACCACACGACATGGAGTGTCTGATGATCCGTTCAGTCCGCATATCTGTCATACATAACAGCAGCTGTTAAATGTACTGTATAAGTTTTATTTTTATCTGACCATTCCAAGTTCAAAATTATTATAGAACTAAACTCAGTTTGAACTCACTGGCTAAACGTGAAATGGTTTGTAACTTCTGTTTGCTCTTGAAAAGGTACAAAATAGGTAACAGAAAAAAATCTACGTGGGCAGTTCGATATTTAACGAAATGTATACTTAATTTTGTTCTGTAGATCTAGTTTGTGATACTTGTTTGGTCAATATTTTTGATTCATGAATTATTTTTTTACCATTTCGCACTGTTTCCCAGTTAGAGCGCCTTTAAGAGAGGAATACATTCACAGAAGCGTAATCAGACATAAATTGACACAGAGCCAAAGAAGGAGATATTAGGAGGGGTGTCTAAAAGCTTGGTCGAAGAGGTAGTTTTTAAGGAGGCAGAGAGGTTTAGAGAGGGAATTCCAGAGCATAGTATCCAGACTGAAGGCACGGCTGCCAATGGTGGTGTGAAGGAAGCTGGGAATTCACAAGAGGCCAGAGTTGGAGGAGCACAGAGTTCTCGGAGGGTTGTAGGGCTGGAGGAGGTTACAGAGATAGGGAGGGGCGAGGAGGCCATGGAGGGATTTGAACATAAGGATGAGAATTTTAAATTGGAGGAGCTAATGTAGGTCAGCGAACACAAGGGTGATGGGTGAACGATGGGTGACTTGGTACAAGTTTGGCTATGGGCAGCAGAGTTTTGGGTGTGCTCATGTCGGAGGTGACGTCTTTTGGAGGAGAGATTAAACCAGGTGAACGTTAAAGATCCCACGACACTATTCGAAGAAGAGCAGGGGCGTTCTCCCAGAGACCTGGCCAACATTTATCCTTCAACCAACAACAGAGAAAAACAAAATTATTTGGTTCTTTATCTCATTGCTGTTTGTGGGAGCTTGCTGTGTATAAATTGGCTGCCGCTTTTCCCTACATCACACCAGCGACTACACTTGAAAAGTACTTTGTGGACTGCAAGACGCTTTGGGACATCCTGAGGTCATGAAAGACGTATAAATGCGAATTGGTTTCTTTTTCAAAGTCATTGCCACGATTACTTTGAATTTGATACCAACAGACCAACATATTTTCCACCTAAACACCTCCTGCCCTGATTGTTACATGTCTGTCTGATCAAAAAGCATGTCTTAGTCCCTCATGCAATTTCAGGTATTTTCACTTTTCCGGGAGATTGCTGTTTTCCATTCGGTGGACAACGGCACAAACCTGAAGAAAGCTGAGTCTTGGCAGGAAGGGCAACATCTTGGCAGACTGCTTCACTCCTTTTTAGTTCATTCTCGGCATGTGGGCGTCGCTGGCTAGGCCAACGTTTATTGCCCATTCCTGTGGGCCATCTACACCAATTACAACAGGACAGTGAGGCTTTGGAGTCGAAGATCGAGGACATTGGGAAAAGTGGTTCGATGGGCATTACCACCCACCCATGGGTTAGGATTGCTTCACATGTTCTGGTAGTTTTACAAATCATTATTATAATCGCATTAATCATTATGATGTGTTATTTGAAACGTATGCGTGGAAGACTTAGTTGACGTGCTAATAACTTAGAGTTAGCGGCCCTCCTGCAAAGGGATAAGAAATAAGATTGAGTGAGCGGTCTGAGGTAGCTCCTCCCACTCAAGGCGGCGACTGTAAGAATATCGGTTTATGAGGGCATTTAGATGGATTAGGCATTGCAGGAGTTAAATGACCCTAAGGTTTTTGCTAGGACCGCTGTTCTGCAAGAGACACTGCTTTTGGACGGTCTGTTGACTCCAGGCAGGTGCAGGATGAGGTACGATCACAAGTGTCCTTGTTATTGCAAAAAACTAATTGTTAATGCTGGAAGGTAGGAAAGAACAGTGTGAGACTTAAAGCTGTCTACAGCGTTACCTCTTATTTCTCTTCTCTGATGGTGGGAATGCGCTGAGAGCTTTTGTAAATTGTTGAAACATAATCAAATATAATCCCCTTTTACGATTATTCAGTATTAAGCTTTGCTGGAGTGCAGTTTAACATTAAGTTTGCTAGTCTATAGTTATATTACTGTAGTTTTGTTTCTCTTCTGTGAGAATTACAGAAAAGAGATGTTGAACCTAGGATTTATTATCAGTTAGAATTCTTGTTGTCTTCAAGGTCCATAAAATGCGTCATCAACTGTGAAAACAGAAAACAAGCCCAGAAAAAGCTTGTGCTAAGGTTAAAAATCAGATAAGGGAGGCCCAAGGACTGTGGCTGGAGACAGAACTTGTTGTCCCTATGATTGGATGGTTTTTCTGTAGTTCTGTTTTTTGGGGTATATTCTACAGTACATACTATGTTAAAGGTGCTATATACAGTAAATGGAAGTTGTTGTTGTTTCTGTGCTGTAAATTCTATGCAGGCAGAGAAAAATACTTCCGGGCTGATTTTAACATTGACGTGTGGGACGTCCCTGCTCTTTTCCTGCGGGTTTAATCTTAACCTACTCTTCTGGGCAGGTGAGAGGGGCACCCGCCAGCAGCCAGTGGGGTCCTTCTTTATATATGCGGGTCGGGCTGCTGTGTCCTTTCTCGGTCATGTACCTGGTGCAGCGCAGGTTCACCAAAATGATACCGGGGCTGAAAGGGTTAAATTATGAGGACAAGTTGCATAAACATTGAGTTTAGAACGTTGAGGGATGATCTGATTGAGGTGTTTAAAATGTTAAAAGGATTTGATAGGGTAGATATAGAGAAACTGTTTCCTCTGGTGGGGGGAGTCCAGAACAAGAGGGCAGAACCTTAAAATTAGAGCCAGGCTGTTCAGGAGCGAAATCAGGAAGCACTTCTTCACACAAAGGGTAGTGGAAATCGGGAACCCTCTCCCACTGGGGATGCTGGAGGACAATTGGAGCTGTTGAGGCTGAAATCTATAGATTTTTGTTCGGTAAGGGTATAAAGGGATATGAAGCTATGGAGTTGAGGTACAGATCAGCTGTGATCTAACTGAATGGCGGAATAGGCTCGAGGGGCTGAATGGACTCCTCCTGTTCCAAATGTTCCTATGCATCATTGCAGTATTGTATGTTAAATAGAGTCACGGTCTATGGAGAATTGTCATGAAGCATGAGTCTGCAGGCTTTTATTTACGCAGTGGCTGTTCAAGCCAGAACAAAATGCACTTTCAGCAAACATAGGAACAGGAGTATCATGGGATATGGCGCAAAGGCAGGTAAATAGGAACATAGGAACAGGAGGAGGCCATTTAGCCCCTCGCGCCAGTTTTTCCATTCAATGAGATCATGGCTGATCTGCGACCTAACTCCATATACTGCCTTTGCCCTATATCCCTTAATACCTTTGGTTACCAAAAATCTATCAATCTCAGATTTAAAATTAACAATTGATCTAGCATCAATTGCCATTTGTGGAAGAGAGTTCCAAACTTCTACCACTCTTTGTGTGTAGAAGTGTTTCCCAATTTCACTCCTGAAAGGTCTGGCTCTAATTTTTAGACGATGCCCCCTAGAATACCCAACCAGTGGAAATAGTTTCTCTCTATCCATCCTATCAGTTCAACTTAACATCTTGAAAACTTCGATCAAATCATCCCTTAACCTTCTAAATTCCAGGGAATACACCCCTAGTTTGTGTAATCTCTCCTCGTAATTTAACCCTTGGAGTCCAGGTATCATTCTGGTAAATCTACGCTGCACTCCCTCCAAGGCCAATATATCCTTCCTAAGGTCCAGTGCCCAGAACTGCTCACCGTGCTCCAGGTGTGGTCTCACCAGGGCTTTGTAAAGCTGCAACATAACTTCTACCCCTTGTATTCGAGTCTTCTAGATATAAAGACCAGCATTCCATTAGCCTTTTTGATTATTTTCTGTACCTGTTCATGACATTTTAATGGTCCATGACCCCTAAGTCTCATTGGATCTCCACTCTTTTTTGCTTTTCACCATTTAGAAAGTATTCTATTCTATCCTTTTTAGGTCCAAAGTGGATGACGTCACATTTGCCTACATTGAAATCCATTTGCCACAGTTTTTCCGATTCGCTTAATCTATTAATATCTCTTTGTAATATTATGCTCACATTTACACTGCTTACAATGCCACCTATCTTTGTGTCATCGGCAAACTTAGATATGTGGCTTTCTATCCCATCATCTAAGTCGTTAATAAATACGGTGACTAGTTGAGGCCCCAACACAGATCCTTATCACATCCTGCCAATTAGACTATCTGCCCATGAACCCTACTCTCTGTCACCTGCCGCTCAATTTCCTAACCAGGTCAATAATTTGCCTTCAATTCCATGAGTTTCAACTTGAGCAAACAGGCTCTTATGAGGGACTTTATCAAATATGTTACGAATCAGAAAATGTACTCAGTGGCAGAAATAAAGGGGGAGAAATCTGTGTGTTTTGTGCCACACGTTAGCGCCACAAGATGGCGCTAAAGTGCCATTTAGAGCTGTAACGCCACCTGATGTCAGTTCCAGCATCGCACGCCATATCGGTCTTGCCGGTAGCGCTGCCACTGAAGGCAATCGCCGTGACCTCGCCATCATGGAGATCGTGTGACGTCAGTGAGTGTGCAACGCTCACTTGATGCCCGATCTCCCAACTTCGTTACAGCAATTGAACTTACCAGCTGGAGAAAGCAACAGCAGGTTGAGGTGGTGTGCAGCAGCAGGAAGCCAGCTCCAGGGACGCTATTTAAAGGGATCCTCACCACCAATTACTCGCACCTGACAGGTTTGTGAAGTTTGAGTGGCTGTGTGCTACTTCCTGCTACTGCAAGAGTTTTCTTTAGTCATTTCAAGGTTCTTTGGTATTAGGGAGTGTTCTGGCAAGTACAAAACTCCATAATTATTTCTGAAATGCTTCAACCTACAACACTTGCTCAAAGTCATGGGGGCTGTACTGGCAGTCGACCTCGCCCTCCTGGATCTACGGCGGAGGGAGCGGAGGCAGCGAGAAAGACAGGAACATGTGGCCAGAGGGAGGAGGGCCATGAGGGCTCTCAACAGGAGGCCTTACCCTCCGAGGGTATTCCGACAGCACTTCTCCTACCTCCAATTAAGCAAGGAGCAGTGTATTAGAAGGTTCTGCTTCAGCAAGGATGTGGTCACAGAACTCTGCCACCTCCTGCAACCAGACCTCCAGGCTCAGATCAGGGCAACCACGGCTATCCCAGTGGCAGTCAAGGTTACTGTCGCCCTCAATTTCTTCGCCAGTGGATCCTTCCAGTCTGCAGCAGGAGATATAGGTAACATCTCGCAGTTCGCCGTCCATCGCTGCATCTGGGAGGTCACAGAGGCTCTCTACAGCAAGAGAATAGACTACATTGGCTTCCCGATCACCAAAGAGAAACAGGACAAGTGTGCATGTGGCTTTGCCAGGATAGCGGGATTCCCCATGGTGCAGGGCGCCATCAACTGCACCGACGTGGCTTTGTGGGCACCGCATAACAATCCTGAGATCTTCCGTAACCTCAAAGGCTGCCACTCACTTAATGTGCAGTTGGTGTGTGACCAAGCACAGTGAAACCTCAATGTGAATGCCCGCTATCCTGGCAGCAGCCACGATGCCTTCATCCTGTGCCAGACCGGTGTGCCAGCACTCTTCCAGCCGCCACATCAAGCTCGTGGCTGGCTGCTCGGAGACAAGGGCTATCCACTCTCCACCTGGCTCATGACTCCCCTCCACAACCCCAACACTCCTGCTCAGCACTTATATAATGAGAGCCATGCTGCCACCAGGAACATCAACAAGCAGACCATCGGCCTACTGAAGCAACGGTTCCGCTTGACCAATCCGGAGGAGCCCTCCAGTACTCACCGGAGTGGGTGTCCCATTTTGTGGTGGTCTGCTGCATGCTCCACAACTTGGCCACCATGAGGGCGCAGCCCTTGCCAGCAGGGATTGCAGGACCACCTCAGGAGGACAATGAGGGAGAGGGGGATGAGGAGGAGAATGAGGAGGAAGAGGACAAAGAGGAGGAGGATAAGGAGGAGGAGGAGGAACAGGAGGAAGGGCGGAGGCAGCGAGACAATTGGCCTTCCGGACGGGCTGTCCGTGACCGGCTCATCAGACTCCGATTCGTATGAATGAAACCCCAGATCCCTGTAGCTCACCACATCCTCATCATACAATCCCTGTCTCATGGCGTATCACAGCATCCTCCTGGGCGCAAAGCTGAAATGAGAGAGACCACAAAAGATTCCAAACACAATTAATACATTTATCTATAAACATATCACACATATCACATGAATTCTAATAACTAATCACCCTTTTGCCTGCCATAGTTGAATAGCTGTCATTGTGTGCAAGGTGTGACATGTGGGTGTGAGTGTTGCTAGGTAGAGGTAGAGGTGGGTGAGTGATGGGGGTGTGGTGCTTTGGGCAGTGCGTGAAACTTGTGGTACAGATGGTGGTATGTAACATTTGTTGAAGGCTTCAGTCACCCTGACCACCGGAGTGAGGTCGTTAAACTTCCTCCTGCACTGGGTGTGGGTCCTGGGGAGCACAGTGCTGCCCGTGACGTGGTGTGCCACATCTCTCCACATAGTCCAGCAGACTTGTGGCAAGGGCCTCCTGCCAGTTGGCGGGTACAGGACCGCCCGCCTTCTCTCCACCGCTAAAACCAATGCCTCCAAAGCTTCATGGGATAACCTCCGGGCTCTCTCCCTGGAGCAGAGATCTGCCATCAGGATTTATAAATAAGTGCTCCTTCTTCTTGTCCTTCTTATGGTTGTTGAGGCAGCTGCACACCCAACAATGCTGAGAATGAGGTGCTGAAGCATCAATGAACCTCCCCTTTAAGTAGTGAAATAAGCCTGCGGCAATCATTACTTGCGTTTAGACTGCCCCCGATATTGGATTAGCTTTTCCATGTAACGCCAATGAGCTTGAGTTTTTAGACTAGAATCATGACTACAATCATTTTAATGAGGAGTGAGGATGAATTTTGTGTGCATCCTAGACGATTTTCAACTGGCGCTACTTAACAATTTTTCTAGCACCATTGATCTAGCATCAATTGCCGTTTGCGGAAGAGCGTTCCAAACCTCTACCACCCTTTGTGTGTAGAAGTGTTTCCTAATTTCACTCCTGAAAGGTCTGGCTCTAATTTTTAGACTATACCCCCTAGTCCTAGAATACCCAACCAGTGGAAATAGTTTCTCTCTATCTGCCCTATCTGTTCCCCTTAATATCTTGAAAACTTCGATCAGATCATCCCTTAACCTTCTAAATTCCAGGGAATACACCCCTAGTTTGTGTAATCTCTCCTCGTAATTTAACCCTTGGAGTCCAGGTATCATTCTGGTAAATCTACGCTGCACTCCCTCCAAGGCCAATATATCCTTCCTAAGGTCCAGTGCCCAGAACTGCTCACCGTGCTCCAGGTGTGGTCTCACCAGGGCTTTGTAAAGCTGCAACATAACTTCTACCCCTTGTATTCGAGTCTTCTAGATATAAAGACCAGCATTCCATTAGCCTTTTTGATTATTTTCTGTACCTGTTCATGACATTTTAATGGTCCATGACCCCTAAGTCTCATTGGATCTCCACTCTTTTTTGCTTTTCACCATTTAGAAAGTATTCTATTCTATCCTTTTTAGGTCCAAAGTGGATGACGTCACATTTGCCTACATTGAAATCCATTTGCCACAGTTTTTCCGATTCGCTTAATCTATTAATATCTCTTTGTAATATTATGCTCACATTTACACTGCTTACAATGCCACCTATCTTTGTGTCATCGGCAAACTTAGATATGTGGCTTTCTATCCCATCATCTAAGTCGTTAATAAATACGGTGACTAGTTGAGGCCCCAACACAGATCCTTATCACATCCTGCCAATTAGACTATCTGCCCATGAACCCTACTCTCTGTCACCTGCCGCTCAATTTCCTAACCAGGTCAATAATTTGCCTTCAATTCCATGAGTTTCAACTTGAGCAAACAGGCTCTTATGAGGGACTTTATCAAATATGTTACGAATCAGAAAATGTACTCAGTGGCAGAAATAAAGGGGGAGAAATCTGTGTGTTTTGTGCCACACGTTAGCGCCACAAGATGGCGCTAAAGTGCCATTTAGAGCTGTAACGCCACCTGATGTCAGTTCCAGCATCGCACGCCATATCGGTCTTGCCGGTAGCGCTGCCACTGAAGGCAATCGCCGTGACCTCGCCATCATGGAGATCGTGTGACGTCAGTGAGTGTGCAACGCTCACTTGATGCCCGATCTCCCAACTTCGTTACAGCAATTGAACTTACCAGCTGGAGAAAGCAACGGCAGGTTGAGGTGGTGTGCAGCAGCAGGAAGCCAGCTCCAGGGACGCTATTTAAAGGGATCCTCACCACCAATTACTCGCACCTGACAGGTTTGTGAAGTTTGAGTGGCTGTGTGCTACTTCCTGCTACTGCAAGAGTTTTCTTTAGTCATTTCAAGGTTCTTTGGTATTAGGGAGTGTTCTGGCAAGTACAAAACTCCATAATTATTTCTGAAATGCTTCAACCTACAACACTTGCTCAAAGTCATGGGGGCTGTACTGGCAGTCGACCTCGCCCTCCTGGATCTACGGCGGAGGGAGCGGAGGCAGCGAGAAAGACAGGAACATGTGGCCAGAGGGAGGAGGGCCATGAGGGCTCTCAACAGGAGGCCTTACCCTCCGAGGGTATTCCGACAGCACTTCTCCTACCTCCAATTAAGCAAGGAGCAGTGTATTAGAAGGTTCTGCTTCAGCAAGGATGTGGTCACAGAACTCTGCCACCTCCTGCAACCAGACCTCCAGGCTCAGATCAGGGCAACCACGGCTATCCCAGTGGCAGTCAAGGTTACTGTCGCCCTCAATTTCTTCGCCAGTGGATCCTTCCAGTCTGCAGCAGGAGATATAGGTAACATCTCGCAGTTCGCCGTCCATCGCTGCATCTGGGAGGTCACAGAGGCTCTCTACAGCAAGAGAATAGACTACATTGGCTTCCCGATCACCAAAGAGAAACAGGACAAGTGTGCATGTGGCTTTGCCAGGATAGCGGGATTCCCCATGGTGCAGGGCGCCATCAACTGCACCGACGTGGCTTTGTGGGCACCGCATAACAATCCTGAGATCTTCCGTAACCTCAAAGGCTGCCACTCACTTAATGTGCAGTTGGTGTGTGACCAAGCACAGTGAAACCTCAATGTGAATGCCCGCTATCCTGGCAGCAGCCACGATGCCTTCATCCTGTGCCAGACCGGTGTGCCAGCACTCTTCCAGCCGCCACATCAAGCTCGTGGCTGGCTGCTCGGAGACAAGGGCTATCCACTCTCCACCTGGCTCATGACTCCCCTCCACAACCCCAACACTCCTGCTCAGCACTTATATAATGAGAGCCATGCTGCCACCAGGAACATCAACAAGCAGACCATCGGCCTACTGAAGCAACGGTTCCGCTTGACCAATCCGGAGGAGCCCTCCAGTACTCACCGGAGTGGGTGTCCCATTTTGTGGTGGTCTGCTGCATGCTCCACAACTTGGCCACCATGAGGGCGCAGCCCTTGCCAGCAGGGATTGCAGGACCACCTCAGGAGGACAATGAGGGAGAGGGGGATGAGGAGGAGAATGAGGAGGAAGAGGACAAAGAGGAGGAGGATAAGGAGGAGGAGGAGGAACAGGAGGAAGGGCGGAGGCAGCGAGACAATTGGCCTTCCGGACGGGCTGTCCGTGACCGGCTCATCAGACTCCGATTCATATGAATGAAACCCCAGATCCCTGTAGCTCACCACATCCTCATCATACAATCCCTGTCTCATGGCGTATCACAGCATCCTCCTGGGCGCAAAGCTGAAATGAGAGAGACCACAAAAGATTCCAAACACAATTAATACATTTATCTATAAACATATCACACATATCACATGAATTCTAATAACTAATCACCCTTTTGCCTGCCATAGTTGAATAGCTGTCATTGTGTGCAAGGTGTGACATGTGGGTGTGAGTGTTGCTAGGTAGAGGTAGAGGTGGGTGAGTGATGGGGGTGTGGTGCTTTGGGCAGTGCGTGAAACTTGTGGTACAGATGGTGGTATGTAACATTTGTTGAAGGCTTCAGTCACCCTGACCACCGGAGTGAGGTCGTTAAACTTCCTCCTGCACTGGGTGTGGGTCCTGGGGAGCACAGTGCTGCCCGTGACGTGGTGTGCCACATCTCTCCACATAGTCCAGCAGACTTGTGGCAAGGGCCTCCTGCCAGTTGGCAGGTACAGGACCGCCCGCCTTCTCTCCACCGCTAAAACCAATGCCTCCAAAGCTTCATGGGATAACCTCCGGGCTCTCTCCCTGGAGCAGAGATCTGCCATCAGGATTTATAAATAAGTGCTCCTTCTTCTTGTCCTTCTTATGGTTGTTGAGGCAGCTGCACACCCAACAATGCTGAGAATGAGGTGCTGAAGCATCAATGAACCTCCCCTTTAAGTAGTGAAATAAGCCTGCGGCAATCATTACTTGCGTTTAGACTGCCCCCGATATTGGATTAGCTTTTCCATGTAACGCCAATGAGCTTGAGTTTTTAGACTAGAATCATGACTACAATCATTTTAATGAGGAGTGAGGATGAATTTTGTGTGCATCCTAGACGATTTTCAACTGGCGCTACTTAACAATTTTTCTAGCACCATTGATCTAGCATCAATTGCCGTTTGCGGAAGAGCGTTCCAAACCTCTACCACCCTTTGTGTGTAGAAGTGTTTCCTAATTTCACTCCTGAAAGGTCTGGCTCTAATTTTTAGACTATACCCCCTAGTCCTAGAATACCCAACCAGTGGAAATAGTTTCTCTCTATCTGCCCTATCTGTTCCCCTTAATATCTTGAAAACTTCGATCAGATCATCCCTTAACCTTCTAAATTCCAGGGAATACACCCCTAGTTTGTGTAATCTCTCCTCGTAATTTAACCCTTGGAGTCCAGGTATCATTCTGGTAAATCTACGCTGCACTCCCTCCAAGGCCAATATATCCTTCCTAAGGTCCAGTGCCCAGAACTGCTCACCGTGCTCCAGGTGTGGTCTCACCAGGGCTTTGTAAAGCTGCAACATAACTTCTACCCCTTGTATTCGAGTCTTCTAGATATAAAGACCAGCATTCCATTAGCCTTTTTGATTATTTTCTGTACCTGTTCATGACATTTTAATGGTCCATGACCCCTAAGTCTCATTGGATCTCCACTCTTTTTTGCTTTTCACCATTTAGAAAGTATTCTATTCTATCCTTTTTAGGTCCAAAGTGGATGACGTCACATTTGCCTACATTGAAATCCATTTGCCACAGTTTTTCCGATTCGCTTAATCTATTAATATCTCTTTGTAATATTATGCTCACATTTACACTGCTTACAATGCCACCTATCTTTGTGTCATCGGCAAACTTAGATATGTGGCTTTCTATCCCATCATCTAAGTCGTTAATAAATACGGTGACTAGTTGAGGCCCCAACACAGATCCTTATCACATCCTGCCAATTAGACTATCTGCCCATGAACCCTACTCTCTGTCACCTGCCGCTCAATTTCCTAACCAGGTCAATAATTTGCCTTCAATTCCATGAGTTTCAACTTGAGCAAACAGGCTCTTATGAGGGACTTTATCAAATATGTTACGAATCAGAAAATGTACTCAGTGGCAGAAATAAAGGGGGAGAAATCTGTGTGTTTTGTGCCACACGTTAGCGCCACAAGATGGCGCTAAAGTGCCATTTAGAGCTGTAACGCCACCTGATGTCAGTTCCAGCATCGCACGCCATATCGGTCTTGCCGGTAGCGCTGCCACTGAAGGCAATCGCCGTGACCTCGCCATCATGGAGATCGTGTGACGTCAGTGAGTGTGCAACGCTCACTTGATGCCCGATCTCCCAACTTCGTTACAGCAATTGAACTTACCAGCTGGAGAAAGCAACGGCAGGTTGAGGTGGTGTGCAGCAGCAGGAAGCCAGCTCCAGGGACGCTATTTAAAGGGATCCTCACCACCAATTACTCGCACCTGACAGGTTTGTGAAGTTTGAGTGGCTGTGTGCTACTTCCTGCTACTGCAAGAGTTTTCTTTAGTCATTTCAAGGTTCTTTGGTATTAGGGAGTGTTCTGGCAAGTACAAAACTCCATAATTATTTCTGAAATGCTTCAACCTACAACACTTGCTCAAAGTCATGGGGCTGTACTGGCAGTCGACCTCGCCCTCCTGGATCTACGGCGGAGGGAGCGGAGGCAGCGAGAAAGACAGGAACATGTGGCCAGAGGGAGGAGGGCCATGAGGGCTCTCAACAGGAGGCCTTACCCTCCGAGGGTATTCCGACAGCACTTCTCCTACCTCCAATTAAGCAAGGAGCAGTGTATTAGAAGGTTCTGCTTCAGCAAGGATGTGGTCACAGAACTCTGCCACCTCCTGCAACCAGACCTCCAGGCTCAGATCAGGGCAACCACGGCTATCCCAGTGGCAGTCAAGGTTACTGTCGCCCTCAATTTCTTCGCCAGTGGATCCTTCCAGTCTGCAGCAGGAGATATAGGTAACATCTCGCAGTTCGCCGTCCATCGCTGCATCTGGGAGGTCACAGAGGCTCTCTACAGCAAGAGAATAGACTACATTGGCTTCCCGATCACCAAAGAGAAACAGGACAAGTGTGCATGTGGCTTTGCCAGGATAGCGGGATTCCCCATGGTGCAGGGCGCCATCAACTGCACCGACGTGGCTTTGTGGGCACCGCATAACAATCCTGAGATCTTCCGTAACCTCAAAGGCTGCCACTCACTTAATGTGCAGTTGGTGTGTGACCAAGCACAGTGAAACCTCAATGTGAATGCCCGCTATCCTGGCAGCAGCCACGATGCCTTCATCCTGTGCCAGACCGGTGTGCCAGCACTCTTCCAGCCGCCACATCAAGCTCGTGGCTGGCTGCTCGGAGACAAGGGCTATCCACTCTCCACCTGGCTCATGACTCCCCTCCACAACCCCAACACTCCTGCTCAGCACTTATATAATGAGAGCCATGCTGCCACCAGGAACATCAACAAGCAGACCATCGGCCTACTGAAGCAACGGTTCCGCTTGACCAATCCGGAGGAGCCCTCCAGTACTCACCGGAGTGGGTGTCCCATTTTGTGGTGGTCTGCTGCATGCTCCACAACTTGGCCACCATGAGGGCGCAGCCCTTGCCAGCAGGGATTGCAGGACCACCTCAGGAGGACAATGAGGGAGAGGGGGATGAGGAGGAGAATGAGGAGGAAGAGGACAAAGAGGAGGAGGATAAGGAGGAGGAGGAGGAACAGGAGGAAGGGCGGAGGCAGCGAGACAATTGGCCTTCCGGACGGGCTGTCCGTGACCGGCTCATCAGACTCCGATTCGTATGAATGAAACCCCAGATCCCTGTAGCTCACCACATCCTCATCATACAATCCCTGTCTCATGGCGTATCACAGCATCCTCCTGGGCGCAAAGCTGAAATGAGAGAGACCACAAAAGATTCCAAACACAATTAATACATTTATCTATAAACATATCACACATATCACATGAATTCTAATAACTAATCACCCTTTTGCCTGCCATAGTTGAATAGCTGTCATTGTGTGCAAGGTGTGACATGTGGGTGTGAGTGTTGCTAGGTAGAGGTAGAGGTGGGTGAGTGATGGGGGTGTGGTGCTTTGGGCAGTGCGTGAAACTTGTGGTACAGATGGTGGTATGTAACATTTGTTGAAGGCTTCAGTCACCCTGACCACCGGAGTGAGGTCGTTAAACTTCCTCCTGCACTGGGTGTGGGTCCTGGGGAGCACAGTGCTGCCCGTGACGTGGTGTGCCACATCTCTCCACATAGTCCAGCAGACTTGTGGCAAGGGCCTCCTGCCAGTTGGCGGGTACAGGACCGCCCGCCTTCTCTCCACCGCTAAAACCAATGCCTCCAAAGCTTCATGGTATAACCTCCGGGCTCTCTCCCTGGAGCAGAGATCTGCCATCAGGATTTATAAATAAGTGCTCCTTCTTCTTGTCCTTCTTATGGTTGTTGAGGCAGCTGCACACCCAACAATGCTGAGAATGAGGTGCTGAAGCATCAATGAACCTCCCCTTTAAGTAGTGAAATAAGCCTGCGGCAATCATTACTTGCGTTTAGACTGCCCCCGATATTGGATTAGCTTTTCCATGTAACGCCAATGAGCTTGAGTTTTTAGACTAGAATCATGACTACAATCATTTTAATGAGGAGTGAGGATGAATTTTGTGTGCATCCTAGACGATTTTCAACTGGCGCTACTTAACAATTTTTCTAGCACCATTGATCTAGCATCAATTGCCGTTTGCGGAAGAGCGTTCCAAACCTCTACCACCCTTTGTGTGTAGAAGTGTTTCCTAATTTCACTCCTGAAAGGTCTGGCTCTAATTTTTAGACTATACCCCCTAGTCCTAGAATACCCAACCAGTGGAAATAGTTTCTCTCTATCTGCCCTATCTGTTCCCCTTAATATCTTGAAAACTTCGATCAGATCATCCCTTAACCTTCCAAATTCCAGGGAATACAATCCTAATTTGTGTAATCTCTCCTCGTAATTTAACCCTTGAAATCCAGGTATCATTCTGGTAAATCTACGCTGCACTCCCTCCAAGGCCAATATATCCTTCCTAAGGTGTGGTGCCCAGAACTTCTCACAGTGCTCCAGGTGTGGTCTAACCAGGGTTTTGTATAGCTGCAGCACAACTTCTACGTATTCTAGTCCTCTAAATATAAAGGCCAGCATTCCATTTTGATTATTTTCTGTACAATGAGGTACAGATCAGCCATCATCTGATTGAATGGCAGAACAGGCTCGAGAGGCTGAATGACCTCCTCCTGCTCTTAATGTTTGACTTTCAGATGAGATGTTAAACCGAGGCCCTGTCAGCCCTCTCAAGTGGACATAAAAGATCCCACGGAACTATTTCGAAGAAGAGCTGGTGAGTTCTTTCCAGTGTCCTGGTCAATAGTAATCTCTCAACCAACATCACAAAAAACAAAAAATAGATCAACTGGTCGTTATCACATTGCTGTTTGTGGGAGCTTACTGTGCGCAAATTGGCTGCTGTGTTTCCAACATTACAACAGTGACTACACTTCAGCATTGGCTGTAAAGCACTTTGGGGCGTGCTGAGGTCATGAAAGGCGCTATATAAATGCTAATCAGTGACTGGAGGGTGTAATTACAGTGTGACTAATTTACATGTGCAGTTTCCATTTTAAATGTGGTCATACAAAATAAGAACAGAATATATGACTTCAAAATGGGGACTGAATTATGTCTGTGGACCTGATCTGAATATCTCCCACCCTCTATCTCTGCTTCACTTGAAGATTACAGTTGGTTCTGACTGATGTGTAACACCATGGGATATCGACTAGTATACCATAACAATCCAACCACATGCCCAGGGTGACAAAAATGGAATATTGGTCCATAGTTTATTCCTCATTTTTTATGGCATTTCTGAGGTCAAAATCCGTTATCTTAGAAAAAATACCGCACTCAGTTTCGGAGCTGTATATTTAGTGAACCAATGCAATTCTTTTTCATTCTTGGGATGTGGACGTCGCTGGCAAGGCCGGCATTTATTGCCCTTGAGATGGTGGTAGTGATCCGCCTTCTTGAACTGTTGCAGTCCATGTGCTGAAGGTGCTCAGGAGGGAGTTCCAGGATTTCGACCAGGGGAGTTCTGGCCAATATTAATCTTTCAATCAACATCACTAAAACAGATTATCTGGTCATTATCATATTGCTGTTTGTGGGATCTTGCTGTGCGTAAATTGGTTGCCACATTTCCTACATTACAACAGTAAATATTCTTTAAAAGCACTTCATTGGTTGTAAAGTGGTTTGGGATGTCCTGAGGTTGTAATAATATAAATATAAGTCCTTTCTTTTAATTTATCCCCACCCACTTAAATTTTGCTGACACACAGGCCGGAATTTTGCCCACCTGGGTGGGTCCAGTTCAGCCGGTGTCCATGGCGGGTCGCGACCCCGCTGCTGGCTCCATCCCGCTGTTGACAATTAACTTACCTTAATGTGGCCTATTAAGCCCACCCAGCGCGTTACCCGGACCAATGAGATGGAGTGGGTCTGGTGACATCAGTCATGACGTGTTTTCAGCTGGGATCTTTAAAGGGACAATGGCCATATTTAATCTAACATCGTGCTGTCAGTGCACTACAGCATTGGAGTGCTGCAAACTGTAGGCTTCGCAAAATCCCCCAGAAACTCAAACAGAACCCCAAGTGAAGTGATTTGAGGTAAAAACCTCAGTTTTGGACATTTTAAAAGATCAGGGAAGAAAAAACCCTGAGGAAAATGACTTTTTGAATCTTACTGTTGGGAAAGACACCTTTCACAGACACAGACAGGCTGCGGAGGGGCGTGGCCAGGCAGTGGACAGTTTTGGATATTGGGGCCCAATCAAGCTATCTGGGGAATTTGTTTACACTGCGTTCCTACCAAGGAGGAAGAGACAAACCCAAAGTCTCACACACACATCGAAATATGAATAATCCAAGACCTCTTTTGAAATTCCCAGGCCCAAACAGGATACCAGAAGCCTGAAATCAATAAAACATTTAATACCCCGATTTACTTCATCAAAAACCAATCAACCAGGTATCCACAGGACAGATTTACAAGCCCGCCAAAAACCTAGGACAATAGGGACAAGATTTGGCGCGCAGATAAAGGCCTTGCCTAAATGGGGAACATCGGAAGCCATCAGGACATGTTTAACACCAAGTTAAAGCCATCGAAACTAACAAGCCCGCCAAAACTAAGACAATGGAATAAACAGGGCTCATTTGAAATCTAAAGGAAACCGATTTAGTAAGGGGTTTTGGGCGCGAAAAGGACAAAGGGGCTGACAGTATAAATTGGGGGCCTAAACCCCCACGACTCTCTCTCTCTGGACTCTCTGACAACACTCTCAACGCTCGCACAGCTCTCTCTCAGCTCTGCTCCAGCAGGACACCACAAGCAGCGAGGAGGAGGAGGAAAGAAGGCCAACAACTTCACAAACAGACCAACACACAAGAAGAAACCAGAGCGACTGCCTCAGTGACCATCGGACACCTTGTGGCAACAAGGGCCTTACGAAACCTTTTACTCAAAAGACTCTAAACCCTAACTCTCAACTGTCAAGGATTCGTTTGGTGAGCATTATCCCTGATCTCCTGAAACCAAAACCTAGCTAGATAGTGGGATTTTTGGGAGGGATAAGGTTTTTTTTATATATTGTCATTCTCCCTCGCCTGTACCGTGTGTTCCCCAACCTGTGTTTAAGTATTAAGTGTGTTTTAAGTTTGTTACCTTTTTCTTTTAATAAAGTCAAAATTCTTTCATCAGAACCTGTTGTCTACTGCATCTTTGTTCACAACCCCTAAATAAGTCCAAAGTCTAGGAACCAGGGGCGTGGGAGCGATTCGAACCATTCACTGAGTCAGAGGTGAAGGCTGACCCCACTACCACCCCCTACAAAACACTGACAATGACTGCACAGAGGCAGAGGGCCGCACCCAGAGCATGCAGGGAGGTCCTCTTCCTGTCCGATGGGTGGAAGAGACCTCCCCAGGAGACCAAGACAGCCTGGTTGCAGATTGCAGAGGAGGGCACAAGCAGGGATGTGGTCAGGAGGACCTGGGTGCAGTGCTGCAAATGCTTCAATGATCTCAGTAGATCATGAAACGTTAGTACAAAGCCACACTCAACCTCATCCTGCTGTGCCTCTCATCACATAGAAACATAGAAACTAGGAGCAGGAGTAGGCCATTCGGCCCGTCGAGCCTGCTCCACCATTCAATACGATCATGGCTGATCATCCAAATCCAGTACCCTGTCCCTGCTTTCCCACACAGAATCCCCATCGAGCCTGCACTGACACATATCCCACCCTATCCCCGTAACCCCACGTATTTAATTCCCCCTAACATATCCCATCCTATCCCTGTAACCCCACATATTTAATCCCCCCCTAACACTAAGGGTCAATTTATCATAGCCAAATCAACCTAACCCGCACATTTTTGGACTGTGGGAGGAAACCGGAGCACCCAGAGGAAACCCACGCAGACACGGGGAGAATGTGCAAACTCCACACAGACAGTCACCTGAAGCCGGATTCGATCCCGGGTCCCTGGCGCTGTGAGGCACCAGTGCTAACCACTATGCCACCGTGCCGCCATCACATCCCCATCACGCTGCCTTCCCTACCTTATTCCTGCACATCCTTACTCACACCAACTTACCTTGCACCTCCACCCATTCCTCTCTCTCTATCTACATTATCTCACTAGCTACCCCTCACACTCACCCTCAGCCTAGTGCAATCATACCAACTAACAACACACAAGGGTAGCCACTTGGGTGTTGTATCCAATGTTTATGTAAAGTTTCTGTTAATGTGGTGTCAAACATAAAAATCTTTATTTTCAACACTTTCTGTTTTGTGTGCACCTTTGAAAGTGGCTTAGTGAGTTGCAGTGAATGGTGAGACATAACGGTACCCCCCACAATGGTAATGAGTGTGAAAGGAATGGCTTGGGCATTGTAGGAATGCTTTATGGTGTTGGTGTGGGGTGGTGCCAACCTGGCGCATCATGTGGCAGCCAGGGTGTACAGCGTAAAGTTAACTAAATCTTGCCATGATGAGGCCATTCCTGGCCTCCCGGGCAGCAATGTGCTCGGGTGCTGATGCCCTGTGTCCTGTGCAGCATCAGGAGATTGCGGAGAAGTTTGGTGTTGTTGTTGGTGCTGTTGGTGTTGGGGATGATCGTGGTCCGATTCTGAGGACCAAGGTGAGACAGTATAAATGGCATCCATGTTGATGGAATAGATGGCAGGTGAAGTACAGATGACAGAAACATTCTGTCAATGGTGAGAGAGTTCTTCCAATGAGGTGACACTGGATGGAGACTTTGCTGGAAAGACTTGCAGCCTGCAGAACCTGTGCTGGAAATGGACTGAGCAACAGCTTCTGCCTGAGGAAAGTGATCATCTGTCAGGTGGGAGCTTTTACTGTACATTTGGTGCTGTCAAGTAATCAGCTGGAGCAATGGCCACTGAACTCCCGCCTCAGGTTGACAGACGTGGTTCCTGAGCTGCGTGAATCCCGTGGCCATGCAGGGAAATTTAAAAAGTGAAAAAAGGCTCTTAAATGCCTGTAAACTACCTGATAATTATTTCAATTGGTTCGCCTGCTGCTGCCGCTCGGGTCGGCTCTGCGATGACAGACGCTCCTGGGGGAAAGGTGCATGGGAGCGGGATGACAGCAGGTTCCCGACCCACTGTCAAAAATAACAACGTTCCCACCCAACCCACCACCAATCGCGCCCGCTACCACCCCGGAAAATTCCGGCCTCGATCTCCCACTCCCACCACTACTGTGCTCCCTGCACACATCCAAATCCTCACCTGGAGCTGCGCGTAATTAGCGTAATGAGTTGACCTTGTAAAACTGCAGGCAAATGGCACACGGCCATTCGTATCAGTGCAAAATCAGTTTCTAGCCTAAATATTAGGCTGGTTTAGACCCAGAAGCCTCTACTCACATACAAGTGGACTGTTTGCACCTGTTTCCTAGGTTAGTTAATTTGCATAGCTTCAAGTGCCGATTCAAGTTCACTAAAATAATTCTCTCTTTGCTATCCAAAGATGAGGAGAACACAAGAGGGCTCGACATTCCCTATCAGAAAATTATAATAACCCTGTCAGGTGGTTCAACGTCACACTTCAGTTCATAGGAAGCAAGGGTTCAACAACAAGGACTTGCATTTATATAGCGCCTTTAACATAGTAAAATGTCCCAAGGCGCTTCACAGGAACATAATCGGACAATGGTGGAGACATTAGGACAGGTGACTGATAGCTTGATCAAGGAGGTCGGCTTTATGGTACATCTTAAAGGTGGAGAGAGAGGTAGAGAGGCTTAGGGAGGGAATTCCAGAGCTTAGGACCATGATGCTCAAGGCGCGGCCTCCATTGGTGGGGCAGTTAAAATCAGGGATGGGCAAGAGGCCAGAATTAGTGGAACGCAACTATCTCAGAGGGTTGTAGGTCTGGATGAGATTACAGAGATAGGGAGTGGTGAGGCCATGGAGGGATTTGAACACGAGAATGAGAATTTTAAAATGAAGGCATTGGTGGACGGGGAACCAATGTAGGTCAGCGAGCACAGGGATGATGGGTGAATGAGACATAGTGTGATTCAGGATGCGTGCTGCAGAGTTTTGGATGAGCTCAAATTTATGGAGGGCTACAGATGGGAGGCCGGCCAGAAGAGTATTGGAATAGTCGAGTCTGAAGGTAACAAAAGCAGGGATGAGGGTTACAGCAGCAGATGGTTCACTTACGGCAATGGTCCTTCGTACTGAGCAGTAACATTTAGAATCTGAAATTGTAACCACCAGCTCTTCAACCTCTCCCGGACTCCTCTACATTGGGGAGACCAAACGCAGATTGGGTGACCGCTTTGCGGAACACCTCCGTTCAGTCCGTAAGGGGGACCCCGAGCTCCCGGTGGCCTGTCACTTTAATTCACCGCTTCACTCCCACTCTGACCTCACCGTCCTCGGCCTAATACACTGTTCCACGGAAGCTCAGCGTAAGCTCGAGGAACAGCACCTCATCTTTCGTTTAGGCACGCTACAGCCCTCTGGACTCAATATCGAGTTCAACAATTTTAGATCATAACCTCAGCTCCAATCACATTTATATTTTATTTTATCCACCCTTTTATTTGTCCCCCCCACCTTTTTTTTCCTCCTAGAAGCTGGCAGCTGTCCTTCATTCTGCCAGTAGATTTCACACTTCATTCAGCCTTAATCTGTCACATTAACACCACCTCTAGCCTTGCATATCTCTTAATGTCTCTTAATGTCTCTTCATCTCCTCCTTTGTTCCTTTATCCCCTCCCCCTTTTCCCAGCTTTACCCTGGCCTTAAATCTATTTGATTTCCAGCTCTTCCCAGTTCTGATGAAAGGTCATCGACCTGAAACGTCAACTCTCTTTCTCTCTCCACGGATGCTGCCTGGCCTGCTGAGTTTTTCCAGCGTTTTCTGTTGTTATACCAAGACCACCTACCTCCACCTCTGTCCACACCTCACCCTGTTGAAATCCACAGTCATGCCTTTGTCATCTTCTGGTGTGATTTCTCCAAAGCCTCCTCATCTCCATCCTACATAAACTCCAAACCATCCAAAATTCTGCAGCCCACCTGCTATTCCATATGAAATACCACTGATCTTTTACCCCTCCTCTGTGCTAACCTTCGCTAGCTGCCAATCGCTCAGCACATCGACTTCAAAGTCCTCATCTACAAGTCCTCCTCGTAGCCTCGCCCATCCCAACCTCTGCAGCTTCTTCCAGCCCTATATCCCTGTACCCGCCCTCCGATAATCCAGCTCTGATCTACTGTGCCCCTCTCGCTTCCATTGTACCAAGACCCTTCAGTCACTTTGCCCCCACTGGAACTTTCATCCCCAAGTTCCTCTGCCTTGCTACCTCCCTCTCCATCTTCAACAGGACCTCCGGCCAGTCCCATTAAACCCTGTCCTACTCTTCCTTGGGTCCAACCCAAGGTACGGTAGCAGAGTGGTTATGTGACTGGGCTAGCAATCCAGAGGCCTGGATAACTAATCTTTTTTTTCATTCACAGGATGTGGGCGTCGCTGGGAAACCCAGCATTTATTGCCCATCCGTAATTGCCCTCGAGAAGGTGGTGGTGAGCCGCCTTCTTGACAACTGAGTGACTTGCTCGGCCATTTCAGAGGGCAGTTAAGAGTCAACCACATTGCTGTGGGTCTGGAGTCACATACAGGCCAGACCAGGTAAGGACGGCAGATTTCCTGCCATAACAAACAATAGTGAACCAGATGGATTTTAATGACAATCCAGTGGTTTCATGGTCACCATTACTGATACTAGGTTTTTTTTAACTCCAGATTTATTTAATTAACTGTATTTAAATTCCCAGCTGCCGTGGTGGGATTTGAACTCATGTTCCTGGATCATTAGTCCAGGCCTCTGGATTACTAGTTCCAGTAACATAACCACTATGCTACCGTTCCCAACATTGAATATATGGAGACATGAGTTCAAATCTCACCACGGCAGTTGGGAAATTTACATTCAGTTAATTAAATAAATCTGGAATTAAAAAGCTAGTATCAGTAATGGTGACCATGTAACTACCTGATGGTCGTAAAAACCCATCTGGTTCACTAATGTCCTTTAGGGAAGGAAATCTGCCGCCCTTACCCGGTCTGGCCTATATGTGACTCCAGACCCACAGCAATGCAGTTGACTCTGAAACGTTCTCTGAAATAACATAGGAAGCCGCTCAGTTGTATCAAACCATGACAACAAAGTATAATAAGAATAAAACCGGACGGACCACCTGTCATCGACCTAGGCACCAGATTCCGACACGACAAAGGCACACCCGGCCCAATCGACCCTGCATAGTCCTCCTCACCAACATCTGGGGACTTGTGACAAAATTGGGAGAGCTGTCCCACAGAATAGTCAAGCAACAGCCTGACATAGTCAAACTCACAGAATCATACCTTTCAGCCAACATCCCGGACTCCTCCATCACCATCCCTGGGTATGTTCTGTCCCACCGGCAGGACAGACCCACCAGAGGTGGCGGCACAGTGGTATACAGTCGGGAGGGAGTGGCCCTGGGGGTCCTCAACATTGATTCCGGACCCCATGAAGTCTCATGGCATCAGGTCAAACATGGGCAAGGAAACCTCCTGCTGATTACCACCTACTGCCTTCCCTCAGCTGATGAATCAGTACTCCCCTTGGAAGAAGCACTGAGGGTAGCAAGGGCACAGGATGTACTCTGGGTGTGGGACTTCAATGTCCATCACCAAGAGTGGCTCGGTAGCACCACTACTGACCGAGTCCTGAAGGACGTAACTGCCAGTCTGGGCCTGCGACAGGTGGTGAGAGAACCAACACGAGGGAAAAATCTATCTGACCTCGTCCTCACCAATCTGCCTGTCACAGATGTATTGGTAGTACTGGTAGGAGTTACCACCTTGTGGAGACAAAGTCCCTGAGGACACCCTCCATCGTGTTGTGTGGCACTACCACTGTGCTAAATGGGATAGATTCAGAACAGATCAAGCAGCTCAAAACTGGGCATCCATGAGGCGCTGTGGGCCATCAGCAGCAGCAGAATTGTATTCCACCACAATCTGTAACCTCATGGCCCAGCATATCCCTCACTCTACCATGACCATCAAGCCAGGCGACCAACCCTGGTTCAATAAGGAGTGTAGAAGAGCATTTCAGGAGCAGCACCAGGCATATCTAAAAATGAGGTGCCAACCTGGGGAAGCTGCAACACTGGACTACATGCATGCTAAAAAGCAGAAGCAGCATGCTATAGACAGGGCTAAGCGATCCCACAATCAAAGGCTCTGCAGTCCTGCCACATCCAGTCGTGAATGGGGGTGGTGAATTGAACAACTAATGGGAGGGGGAGGCTTTATGACTATCCCCATCCTCAATGATGGTGGAGCCCAGCACGTGAGTGCAAAAGACAAGGCTGAAGCGTTTGCAACCATATTCAGCCAGAAGTGCCGAGTGGATGATCCATCTGAGCCTACTCCTGAGGTCCCCACCATCACAGTCTTCAGCCAATTCGATTCACTCCACGTGATATCAAGAAACGGCTGAGTGCATTGGATACAGCAAAAACTATATGTCTCGACAACATCGCGGCTATCATGCTGAAGACTTGTGCTCCAGAACTAGCCGCGCCTCTAGCCAAGCTATTGCAGTGCAGCTTCAACACAGGCACTTACTCAACAAAGTAGAAAATTGCCCAGGTATGTTCTGTCCAGAAAAAGCAGGGCAAATCCAATCCAGCCAATTACCGCCCCATCAGTCTACTCTCAATCATCAGCAACGTGATGGAAGGTGCCGTCAACAGTGCTATCAAGCGGCACTTACTCACCAATAACCGGCTCACCGATGCTCCGTTTCAGTTTGGCCAGGAACACCTGGCTCCAGACCTCATTACAGTCTTGGTCCAAACATGGATAAAAGAGCTGAATCTTAGAGGTGAGGTGAGAGTGACTGCCCTTGACATCAAGGCAGCATTTGACCGAGTCTGGCATCAAGGAGCCCTAGTAAAACTGAAGTCAATGGGAATCGGGGGGAAAACACTCCATTGGCTGGAGTCCTACCTAGCACAAAGGAAGATGGTTGTGGTTGTTGGAGGTCAATCATCTCAGCCCCAGGACATCGCTGCAGGAGTTCCTCAGGGGAGAGTCCTAGGCCCAACCAGCTTCAGCTGCTTCATCAATGGCCTTCCTTCCATCATAAGATCAGAAGTGGGGCTGTTCGCTGATGACTGCACAGTGTTTAGTTCCATTTGCAACTCTTCAGATAATGAAGCAGTCTGTGCCCGCATGCAGCAAGACCTGGACAACATTCAGGCTTGGGCTGATAAGCGGCAAGTAACATTCACGCCACACAAGTGCCAGGCAATGACTATCTCAAACACGAGATAATCTATCCACCGCCCCTTGACATTCAACAACATTACCATCACCGAATCCCCACCATCAACATCTTGGGGGTCACCATTGACCAGAAACTTAACTGGACCAGCCACATAAATACTGTGGCTACAAGAGCAGGTCAGAGGCTGAGTATTCTGCAACGAGCGTCTCACCTCATGGCTCCCCAAAGCCTTTCCACCATCTACAAGGCACAAGTCAGGAGTGTGATGGAATACTCTCCACTTGCCTAGATGAGTGCAGCTCCAACAACACTTAAGAAGCTCGACACCATCCAGGACAAAGCAGCCCGCTTGATTGGCATCCCATCCACCACCTTAAACATTCACTCCCTCCACCATTGGCGTACCGTGGCTGCAGTGTGTACCATCTACAAGATGCACTGCAGCAACTCGCCAAGGCTTCTTCGGCAGCACCTCAGAAACCCGTGACCTCTCCCACCTAGAAGGACAAGGGCAGCAGGCGCATGGGAACACCACCACCTCCAAGTTCCCCTCCAAGTCACATACCATCCTGACTTGGCAGTATATCGCCGTTCCTTCATCGTCGCTGGGTCAAAATCCTGGAACTCCCTCCCTAACAGCACTGTGGGAGTACCTTCACCACACGGACTGCAGCGGTTCAAGAAGGCGGCTCACCACCACCTTCTCAAGGGCAACTAGGGATGGGCAATAAATGCTGGTTATGCCAGCGATATCCACATCCCATAAATTAATATAAAAAAAAATATTTAGAACACCCATTCATTTTATGTGCAATAATTATTGAGGTCCTTATCAGGCAATGTTATGCAAGGAGCCACGCAGGAATGTGAACAATGCTATTTTATCTCTTGTTAATCGTAGGTCCCAGTCCCCTCCTCCCTCCTAATCTCTTCCCCTCCCTCCTGATCATTTCCTCTTCATCCCAGTCCGAAACATTACAGCAGCATGCAGTAATATTAGCCCAGGCATTTGGTGGTGCCGCGCCCGTTTTTCAGTTATGGAACAGGCGACTAAGCATTCAACATGGCGGCCGGGCTGCGCACGCTTATTATGCGCCTGAAGAGCGCCGCCCACCATATTGGCAAAGGCAGAAAAAGAGGCGTCCAAGGACTGTGCCTGAAACAGGTGTTGCGCCTTTTGCATATGCCTGTTTGAGGACCCTTTCTCCCGATCCCCTCCCCCTCCCCTTTCCCGATCCCTCACACCTCCCAATGCCATCTCCTCTCTCGGTCCAGTCCCCTTCCCCAATTACTTCCCCTCTCCCGATCATTTCCCCGCCCACCGCCAGACACCACCCTCTCTCACAATTGTTTCAAGTCATAAATATTCAGTCTGCTGCGATAGAGACCTTGGGGGCTAAATTCGGTTGATTTGCGCCTCCCGTAATGGCGGCGCTAACTTTAATAAGGGGAGGAAGGCCTGCAGTACCGTGGCGCGACATGCCGTAACGCGTGGTGCTGCGGCACATAGCACCGCGATATTTGCTCGCACCACCCCAAGAGGGACGCGGGGCACTTCCAGTAGCGCCCCTCCTCCCTCTCGGGGCGATACCTGGGAAAATCGGCCGCGGGGCCGCTAACTTTTTCGGGGCGCTAAAATTAGCACCCCGGCGAAGGTAGCGCCCCAAAGGGGGCGCTATCCAATTTTTACCCCAACGAACAAAAGGCTCTCTTGTCCGGCATCAACAATATGGGGGGATTGAATTGAGAGAACTTTAAGACATGGGGGAAGAATCTCTCTGGACGGGTGAATTATGATGGGCCGAATGGCTTTCCTCACCCACAATTATGTGAGCTGGTGATCTCATCGCTGACCACAGATCTGATTGGATGCCAGCAGTACCATAGTGTTTTAGGAGCAGAGATAAGCCGAGTATGTCTTGGGGCGACTCCTTGTGCAACTGATAATAGATTTGCCAGAAACAGGCAGGGCCAAGCAGCCATAGGAAGCAGCAAACATGGCCAAGCCAGTTGATACAAGCGCCCCTGAATCCCAGCAGCCTCCCACTGAAACCAGCAGCCAACCAGCAGGCTTGCTCCTCCCATGAGGGAACCATTTAGAAAAGATTAGATGGATACACCAGCACTAAGAGGAAGCACCAGAGTAAACCCGCACATGACGTCATTCACACGTGACACAAAGTAAGGTAGTAAATTAGCTGCACTGCAGTTGAACTTTGTTCAGAGAATTTGTTTGTTGATTATAAGAATAAGCAAAGGACGGGCATGAACTGTGACTAAGGAGGCTCAGAGGACTGTGTTATTAAAGGTGCTTTGACCCTTTATTTTATGGTTATTTGTGGACCAAAGGGTTCATTCAAAAGGAACGGCTCAGACACTTAACTAGACATCTGCAGCAACAGCCTCCTGGCTGCACTGGTGTTCCTGCATCAGAGCCTCCAAGGTCTGTATCTGGGTTCCAGGTTGGTCCTCCTCCTCTTCCTCCTCCATGGTTACACCTCTTTATTTAGCAAGGCTGTGGAACATGCAGCAGATGTCAATGACCTTGGAGACCCGCCATGATCAGCCATGATCTAATTGAATGGCGGAACAGGCTCGAGGGGCTGAATGGCCTACTCCTGTTCCTATGACCCAGAAGGAGACTTTACTCTAAAGCATCGCCTTATCTGCCCAAACATCTGAAGTCCTGCTTCAAGGTGCCAATAGCATGCTCAATAATGATCCTGATGGTTGAATGGTCCTTGTTGTATCTACCATCTACCGCTCTCTGTGATTGACCGAAGAGTGTCATTAACCAGGGCAGTAGCCTTGTTTTCCAACATATCGATCTAATTCCCCTTTTGCCTTCAAATAAGAATGAAAGAACTCACATTTCTATAGCGCCTTTCACGTCCTCAGGACGTCCCAAAGCATTTTACAGCCAATGAAGTACTTTTGAAGCACAGTCACTGTTGTAATGTAAGAACGCGGCAGCCAATTTTGCACACAGCAAAGTCCCACAAATACCAATGAGATAAATGACTAGTTAATCCATTTTTGGTAGTGTTGGTTGAAGGATAAATGTTGATCAGGTCACCAGGAGAACTCCCCTGCTCTTCGAAATAGTGCCCTGGGATCTTCTACATCCACTTGAGAGAGCAGACGGGGCCTCGGTCTAACGTCTCATTTGAAAGACAACACCTTTGACAGTGCAGCACCCCCTCAGCACTGTACTGGAGTGCCAGCTTAGATAATGGGCCAAAAATTCGGCCCTTCCCGGGTGAGTACACAGTCCGTACTCACCCGTAAAGCGTCCCGAAGTGCCGGTTTCCTGCATGCACTGCGCATGCGCGGGAAACCGGAACTTCCGGTATGGTGAAGGGGGCGGTTCCTAGGTGAACCGCGTGCGCGGTAGAGGCTGCGCGCACGCAGCAAACTTAGATTTTTTTTCAGGTTTCTACGCGAGGGTAAGTAGTGAAGAAACTACGCTATTAAAAAGGAGGCGCAAGACCCGTTTTCAACAAGGTAAGTGGTTAATTAAGTATAATTTAAAAAAAATTTCATCAGGTTTATCTTTTTTAGATACTTTAAAGAAAGGTAAGTTTATTTTTATCACTTTTAAAAAGTATTTTAAATTTTTTCAAAAATTTAAATTTTTGTTTAAAGTGGTTAATTTATTTAACTATAGTTATTTTATAAATGTGATGGGGTTTTTTTTAATTTATTTTAAGTTTAACTGTTCTTTTGGAGCCGATTTCAATTCACAGATTTGACAGGTCTCCTGTCAAATCTATGAATGAAAGATGGTCTGCTGCCATTGGCTCTCCATGGCCCACGTGGTCCCAGGGGACGCATCGCACTAACTGCGCCCCTGGGACACGCAAGCACTGCACGCCGGCACTTGGAGCAGGCCCAGGAGCTGAAGTTCCTGTGGGCCCAAAACACAACGGCAGGCGCGGTAGGTAAGAGCGCGCGCGATCCTTACCCCCGGGGCAAGCCGGAGAGGCGAATTTCTGGGCCAATGTACTGAACTCTCTGGAGTGAGGCTTGAACCCACAACCGTTTAACTCAGAGGTAAGAGTGTTAGCACTGAGCCACGTCTGATATCACGCTGTCTCTGATGGCTGTAGCACCACGTTGGCGATATTATGAGTTTACCGCTAACCTCAGCGATTTCTGTTGTGACAGACTCTGAATACGAGTGAGCCATTAGGAAGGCTGTGGAAAACACTTTCTGCCTGGGTAAATATGTGATTGAAAATCCAGACCAAAAACAAATCGGCTAAAACCTGCGGCCAAAACCACAATTTTCTGCCTGGTTGGAGATGTACAAAAGAAAAATTGCCAGAACTTAGAGAAAAAGGCCGGAATTTTCCGGGGTGGTAGCGGGTGCGATCGGTGGCGGGTCGGGTAGGAAAATTGTTATTTTTGACAGCGGGTTGGGAACCTGTTGTAATCCCACCCCCATGCGCCTTTCCCCCAGGCGTGTCTGTCATTGCGGAGCCGACTCGACCGGCAGCAGCGGGCGACCCAATTGAAATCATTATCAGGTAGTTTACAGGCACTTAAGAGCCTTCTCCCCCTACATTTTAAATTTCCCTGCATGGCCACGGGATTCACACAGCTCAGAAACCACGTCTGTCAACCTGAGGCGGGAGTTCAGTGGCCATTGCTCCAGCTGATTACTTGACAGCATCAAATGTTCAGTAAAAGCTCCCACCTTACAGATGATCACTTTCCTCAGGCAGAAGCTGTTGCTCAGTCCATATCCAGCACAGATTCTGCAGGCTGCACACCAAATCTGTTCAAGACCGGAAAGTGTTGAAAATAATGATTTTTATGTTTGACAGAACATTAACAGAAACTTTACATAAACATTGCATAAAACACCCAAGTTCCTACCTTTGTGTGTTGTTAGTTTGTCTGATTGTACTAGGATGAGGGTGAGTGTGAAGGGCGGCTTGTGAGATGGTGATGTAATAATGTAGATAGAGAGGAATGGGTGGAGGTGCAAGGTATGTTGCTATAAGGATGTGCAGGAGTAGGGTAGGGAAGGCAGAGTGATGGGGATGTGATGAGTGGTACAGCAGGATGAGGTTGAGTGTGGCTTTGTACTAATGTTTCCTGATCTAATGAGATCATTGAAATGTTTGAGGCACTGCACCCAGGTGCTCCTGACCACATCCCTGCTTGTGCCCTCCTCTGCAATCTGCAACCAGGCCATCTTGGTCTCCTGGGGAGGTCTCTTCCGCCCATCAGAAGGGAAGAGGACCTCCCTGCGTGCTCTGACTCCCTCCATAAGCATATGGAGGGAGTCATCAGAGAACCTGGGTGCAGCCCTCTGCCTCTGTGCAGTCAGTGTCAGTGTTTGCAGCACTCCAATGCTGTAGTGCATTGACAGCACTATGTTAGATGTAATGTGGCCACGGTCCCTTTAACGATCCTGGCTGAAAACGTGTCATGAATGACGTCACCAGACCCGCTCCATTTAATTGGGCCGGGTAACGCGCTGGGCGGGCTTAATAGGCCCCATTAAGGTAAGTTCATTTTCAACAGCGGGATGGAGCCAGCAGCGGGGTCGTGACCCGACATGGACACCGGCTGAACCGGACCCGCCCAGGTGGGCAAAATTTCAGCCAAAGTTTCTGACCAAGGTCTTCAATTGCTGCTTCTATCATATTGATGAGTAACTTGCTTTTCCCTGAATGTTGTTGACAATTTGACCAGCCTCTTTAGTCAGTATTTGTTAAGCGCTTCTGGAGATCACTGATCAACCAACATTCTTCCCCCATATCTTTATCAACAGCCGGAGGAGAGGAGACCTTCGTACCACCTTGTTTGGTTTGGATTTGAGAGTGGATTCTGTCAAATTGTGCCACATAATCTCTCAAACCTAGTTACCCTGTGCATATTATAGCAACAAAGTTTCATTAACAAATTCAAACAAATATTTAGACCAAACCTACAACTAGAAGAGGATGTTATAAAGCTTGTAAATGCAAGTGCTAAAAGAGATTATTGTGGCTAGTGATGCATTCTCATTGATCCTGTATCGTTGCCAATAATTGATCATGGATACAAGCGACTATTGCACACATCTAGATTGCATTTTAAAACTAATAGATAACTTAGAGCAGTTATCTAATCTTTGTAATGCCAAAAGTTGCTCAAGAGCATTGTGTTCGAAAAGTACTTAACAGGAAAACAATGCTTGCTTACCCTGATTCAGGGCTTGAGATCCCTTTGTGTAAAACCTATTCAAGGTTTTTTCCACAACACTACTTTAATGCCATATGTGGTCAAGGCTACCACAAGACACAATTAAACAGCACGCACGCTGTACATAATACACACAGTCTGGGCCTGCGACAGGTGGTGAAAGAACCAACACGAGGGAAAAACCTACTTGACCTCGTCCTCACCAATCAACCTGTCGCAGATGCATCTGTCCATGACAGCATTGGTAGCAGTGACCACCGCACAGTTATTGTGGAGACGGTCCCGTCCTCACACTGAGGACACCCTCCATCGTGTTGTGTGGCACTAACACCATGCTAAATGGGCTAGATTCAGAACAGATCTAGCAGCTCAAAACTGGGCATCCATAAGGCGCTGTGGCCCATCAGCAGCAGCAGAATTGTATTCCACCTCAATCTGTAACCTCATGGCCCAGCATATCCCTCACTCTACCATTACCATCAAGCCAGGGGACCAACCCTGGTTCAATAAGGAGTGTAGAAGAGCATGCCAGGAGCAGCACCAGGCGTGCCTAAAAATGAGGTGCCAACCTGGGGAAGCTGCAACACAGGACTACATGCATGCTAAAAGGCGGAAGCAGCATGCCATAGACAGGGCTAAGCAATCCCAACGGATCAGATCAAAGCTCTGCAGTCCTGCCACATCCAGTCGTGAATGGTGGTGGACCATTGAACAACTGAGGGGAGGAGGATGCTCCATAAACATCCCCATCCTCAATGATGGTGGAGCCCAGCACGCAAGTGCAAAAGACAAGGCTGAAGTGTTTGCAACCATCTTCAGCCAGAAGTGCCGAGTGGATGATCCATATCGGCCTCCTCCTGAGGTCCCCACCATCACATAAGTCAGTCTTCAGCCAATTCGATTCACTCCACATGATATCAAGAAATGGCTGAGTGCACTGGATACAGTAAAGGCTATGGGCCCCGACAACATCCCAGCTGACCTGCTGAAGACTTGTGCTCTAGAACTAGCAGCACCTCTAGCCAAGCTGCTCTAGTACAGCTACAACACTGGCATCGATCCGACAATGTGGAAAATTGCCCACGTATGTCCTGTCCACAAAAAACAGGACGAATCCTATCCGGTCAGTTACCGCCCCATCAGTCTACTCTCAATCATCAGCAAAGTGATAGAAGGTGTCATCGACAGTGCTATCAAGCGGCACTTACTCACCAATAACCTGCTCACTGATGCTCGGTTTGGGTTCCGCCAAGACCACTCGGCTCCCGACCTCATTACAGCCTTGGTCCAAACATGGACAAAAGAGCTGAATTCCAGAGGTGAGGTGAGAGTGGCTGCCCTTGACATCAAGGCAGCATTTGACCGAGTGAGACATCAAGGAGCCCTAGAAGTGAATGGGAATCAGGGGGTAAACTTTCCACTGGTTGGACTCATACATCATACATCGGAAAATAGGAAGGAACGTAGGAACAGAGGAGCAGGAGGAAGCCCTGTGTACTGTGTCCAGTTCTGGTCAGACCCACCCTGAGTACTGTGTCCAGTTCTAGTCAAACCTCACCCTGAGCTCAGTGTCCAGTTCTAGTCAGACCTCACCCTGAGTACTGTGCCCAGTTCTAGTCAGACTACACTTTGAGTGTTTGGTCCAGTTCTGGTCAGACCCACCTTGGGTACTGTATCCAGTTCTAGTCAGACTACACTTTGAGTGTTGGGTCCAGTTCTAGTCAGACCCACCCTGAGTACTGTGTCCAGTTCTAGTCAGACCCACCCTGAGTACAGTGTCCAGTTCTAGTCAGACCCACCCTGAGTACTGTGTCCAGTTCTAGTCAGACCCACACTGAGTGCTGTGTCCAGTTCTGGTCAGACCTCACCCTGAGTACAGTGTCCAGTTCTAGTCAGACCTCATCCTGAGCTCAGTGTCCAGTTCTAGTCAGACCCACCCTGAGTGCTGTGTCCAGTTCTGGTCAGACCTCACCCTGAGTACTGTGTCCAGTTCTGGTCAGACCCACCCTGAATACTGTGTCCAGTTCTAGTCAGACCTCACCCTGTGTACTGTGTCCAGTTCTAGTCAGACCTCACCCTGAGTACTGTGTCCAGTTCTGGTCAGACCCACCCTGAGTACTGTGTCCAGTTCTGGTCAGACCCACCCTGAATACTGTGTCCAGTTCTAGTCAGACCTCACCCTGTGTACTGTGTCCAGTTCTAGTCAGACCCACCCTGAGTGCTGTGTCCAGTTCTGGTCAGACCTCACCCTGAGTACTGTGTCCAGTTCTGGTCAGACCCACCCTGAATACTGTGTCCAGTTCGATTCAGACCTCACCCTTTGTACTGTGTCCAGTTCTAGTCAGACCTCACCCTGTGTACTGTGTCCAGTTCTGGTCAGACCCACCCTGAGTACAGTGTCCACTTCTAGTCCGACCTCACCCTGAGCTCGGTGTACAGTTCTAGTCAGACCCACCCTGAGTACTGTGTCCAGTTCTGGTCAAACCCACCCTGAGTACTGTGTCCAATTCTGGTCAGACCCACCCTGAGTACAGTGTCCAGTTCTAGTCAGACCCACCCTGAGTACTGTGTCCAGTTCCAGTCAGACCTCACCCTGAGTACAGTGTCCAGTTCTAGTCAGACCCACCCTGAGTACAGTGTCCAGTTCTAGTCAGACCCACCCTGAGTACTGTGTCCAGTTCTAGTCAGACCCACCCTGAGTACTGTGTCCAGTTCTAGTCAGACCTCACCCTGAGTACAGTGTCCAGTTCTAGTCAGACCCACCCTGAGTACTGTGTCCAGCTCTGGTCAGACCTCACCCTGAGCACTGTGTCCAGTTCTGGTCAGACCCACCCTGAGTACTGTGTCCAGTTCTGGTCAGACCCACCCTGAGTATTGTGTCCAGTTCTAGTCAGATCTCACCCTGAGTACTGTGTCCAGTTCTGGTCAGACCCACCCTGAGTACTGTGTCCAGCTCTGGTCAGACCTCACCCTGAGCACTGTGTCCAGTTCTGGTCAGACCCACCCTGAGTATTGTGTCCAGTTCTAGTCAGATCTCACCCTGAGTACTGTGTCCAGTTCTGGTCAGAACTCACCCTTAGCACTGTGTCCAGTTCTGGTCAGACCCACCCTGAGTACTGTGTCCAGTTCTGGTCAGACCCACCCTGAGTACTGTGTCCAGTTCTACTCAGAACCATCCTGAGTACTGTGTCCAGTTCTGGTCAGACCCACCCTGAGTACAGTGTCCAGTTCTAGTCAGACCTCACCCTGAGTACAGTGTCCAGTTCTAGTCAGACCCACCCTGAGTACAGTGTCCAGTTCTAGTCAGACCTCACCCTGAGTACAGTGTCCAGTTCTAGTCAGACCCACCCTGAGTACAGTGTCCAGTTCTAGTCAGACCCACCCTGAGTACTGTGTCCAGTTCTGGTCAGACCCACCCTGAGTACTGTGTCCAGTTCTAGTCAGACCGCACCCTGAGCTCGGTGTCCAGTTCAAGTCAGACCCACCCTGAGTACTGTGTCCAGTTCTGGTCAGACCCACCCTGAATACTGTGTCCAGTTCTAGTCAGGCCCACCCTGAGTACTGTGTCCAGTTCTGGTCAGACCCACCCTGAGTACTGTGTCCAGTTCTGGTCAGACCCACCCTGAGTACTGTGTCCAGTTCTAGTCAGGCCCACCCTGAGTACTGTGTCCAGTTCTGGTCAGACCCACCCTGAGTACTGTGTGCAGTTCTAGTCAGACCCACCCTGAGTACTGTGTCCAGTTCTGGTCAGACCCACACTGAGTACTGTGTCCAGTTCTGGTCAGACCCACCCTGTGTACTGTGTCCAGTTCTAGTCAGACCCACCCTGAGTACTGTGTCCAGTTCTGGTCAGATCCACCCTGAGTACAGTGTCCAGTTCTAGTCAGACCTCACCCTGAGCTCGGTGTCCAGTTCTAGTCAGACCGCACCCTGAGCTCGGTGTCCAGTTCAAGTCAGACCCACCCTGAGTACTGTGTCCAGTTCTAGTCAGACCCACCCTGAGTACAGTGTCCAGTTCTAGTCAGACCTCACCCTGAGCTCGGTGTCCAGTTCTAGTCAGACCGCACCCTGAGCTCGGTGTCCAGTTCTAGTCAGACCCACCCTGAGTACTGTGTCCAGTTCTAGTCAGACCCACCCTGAGTACTGTGTCCAGTTCTAGTCAGACCTCACCCTGAATACAGTGTCCAGTTCTAGTCAGACCCACCCTGAGTACAGTGTCCAGTTCTAGTCAGACCCACCCTGAGTACTGTGTCCAGTTCTAGTCAGACCTCACCCTGAATACAGTGTCCAGTTCTAGTCAGACCCACCCTGAGTACAGTGTCCAGTTCTAGTCAGATCCACCCTGAGTACTGTGTCCAGTTCTGGTCAGACCCACCCTGAGTACTGTGTCCAGTTCTGGTCAGACCCACACTTAATACTGTGTCCAGTTCTAGTCAGACCTCACCCTGAGTACAGTGTCCACTTCTAGTCAGAACTCACCCTGAGCTCGGTGTCCAGTTCTAGTCAGACCCACCCTGAGTACTGTGTCCAGTTCTAGTCAGACCTCACTCTGAGTACAGTGTCCAGTTCTAGTCAGACCCACCCTGAGTACAGTGTCCAGTTCTAGTCAGACCCACCCTGAGTACTGTGTCCAGTTCTAGTCAGACCCACCCTGAGTACAGTGTCCAGTTCTAGTCAGATCCACCCTGAGTACTGTGTCCAGTTCTGGTCAGACCCACCCTGAGTACTGTGTCCAGTTCTGGTCAGACCCACACTTAATACTGTGTCCAGTTCTAGTCAGACCTCACCCTGAGTACAGTGTCCACTTCTAGTCAGAACTCACCCTGAGCTCGGTGTCCAGTTCTAGTCAGACCCACCCTGAGTACTGTGTCCAGTTCTAGTCAGACCTCACTCTGAGTACAGTGTCCAGTTCTAGTCAGACCCACCCTGAGTACAGTGTCCAGTTCTAGTCAGACCCACCCTGAGTACTGTGTCCAGTTCTAGTCAGACCCACCCAGAGTACAGTGTCCAGTTCTAGTCAGACCCACCCTGAGTACTGTGTCCAGTTCTAGTCAGACCCACCCTGAGTACAATGTCCAGTTCTAGTCAGACCCACCCTGAGTACTGTGTCCAGTTCTAGTCAGACCCACCCTGAGTACTGTGTCCAGTTCTAGTCAGACCCACCCTAAGTACTGTGTCCAGTTCTAGTCAGACCCACCCTGAGTACTGTGTCCAGTTCTGGTTAGACCCACCCTGAGTACTGTGTCCAGTTCTAGTCAGACCCACCCTGAGTACAGTGTCCACTTCTAGTCAGACCTCACCCTGAGCTCGGTGTCCAGTTCTAGTCAGACCCACCCTGAGTACTGTGTCCAGTTCTAGTCAGACCTCACTCTGAGTACAGTGTTCAGTTCTAGTCAGACCCACCCTGAGTACTGTGTCCAGTTCTGGTCAGACCCACCCTGAGTACAGTGTCCAGTTCTAGTCAGACCCACCCTGAGTACTGTGTCCAGTTCTGGTCAGACCTCACCCTGAGTACTGTGTCCAGTTCTGGTCAGACCCACCTTGAGTACTGTGTCCAGTTCTAGTCAGACCTCACCCATTGTACTGTGTCCAGTTCTAGTCAGACCTCACCCTGTGTACTGTGCCCAGTTCTAGTCAGGCTACACTTTGAGTGTTGGGTCCAGTTCTGGTCAGACCTCACCCTGAGCACTGTGTCCAGTTCTGGTCAGACCCACCCTGAGCACTGTGTCCAGTACTGTTCAGACCCAGCCTGAGCACTGTGTCCAGTTCTAGTCAGACCCACCCTGAGTACTGTGTCCAGTTCTAGTCAGAATTCACCCTGAGCTCGGTGTCCCGTTCTAGTCAGACCCACCCTGAGTACTGTGTCCAGTTCGAGTCAGACCCACACTTAGAACTGTGTCCAGTTCTAGTCAGACCTCACCCTGAGCTCGGTGTCCAGTTCTAGTCAGACCCACCCTGAGTACTGTGTCCAGTTCTGGTCAGACCCACCCTGAGTACAGTGTCCAGTTCTGGTCAGACCCACCCTGAGTACTGTGTCCAGTTCTGGTCAGACCCACCCTGAGTACTGTGTCCAGTTCTAGTCAGACCCACCCTGAGTACTGTGTCCAGTTCTGGTCAGACCCACCCTGAGTACAGTGTCCAGTTCTAGACAGACCCACCCTGAGTACTGTGTCCAGTTCTAGTCAGACCCACCCTGAGTACAGTGTCCAGTTCTAGTCAGACCCACCCTGAGTACAGTGTCCAGTTCTAGTCAGACCCACCCTGAGTACTGTGTCCAGTTCTAGTCAGACATCACCCTAAGTACTGTGACCAGTTCTTGTCAGACCACCCTGAGTACAGTGTCCACTTCTAGTCAGACCTCACCCTGAGCTCGGTGTCCAGTTCTGGTCAGACCCACCCTGAATACTGTGTCCAGTTCTAGTCAGACCTCACCCTTTGTACTGTGTCCAGTTCTAGTCAGACCTCACCCTGTGTACTGTGTCCAGTTCTGGTCAGACCCACCCTGAGTACAGTGTCCACTTCTAGTCCGACCTCACCCTGAGCTCGGTGTACAGTTCTAGTCAGACCCACAATGAGTACTGTGTCCAATTCTGGTCAGACCCACCCTGAGTACTGTGTCCAGATCTAGTCAGACCCACCCTGAGTACTGTGTCCAGTTCTAGTCAGACCTCACCCTGAGTACAGTGTCCAGTTCTAGTCAGACCCACCCTGAGTACAGTGTCCAGTTCTAGTCAGACCCACCCTGAGTACTGTGTCCAGTTCTAGTCAGACCCACCCTGAGTACTGTGTCCAGTTCTAGTCAGACCTCACCCTGAGTACAGTGTCCAGTTCTAGTCAGACCCACCCTGAGTACTGTGTCCAGCTCTGGTCAGACCTCACCTTGAGCACTGTGTCCAGTTCTGGTCAGACCCACCCTGAGTACTGTGTCCAGTTCTGGTCAGACCCACCCTGAGTATTGTGTCCAGTTCTAGTCAGATCTCACCCTGAGTACTGTGTCCAGTTCTGGTCAGAACTCACCCTTAGCACTGTGTCCAGTTCTGGTCAGACCCACCCTGAGTACTGTGTCCAGTTCTGGTCAGACCCACCCTGAGTACTGTGTCCAGTTCTACTCAGACCCACCCTGAGTACTGTGTCCAGTTCTGGTCAGACCCACCCTGAGTACAGTGTCCAGTTATAGTCAGACCCACCTTGAGTACAGTGTCCAGTTCTAGTCAGACCCACCCTGAGTACTGTGTCCAGTTCTAGTCAGACCCACCCTGAGTACTGTGTCCAGTTCTGGTCAGACCCACCCAGAGTACAGTGTCCAGTTCTAGTCAGACCTCACCCTGAGCTCGGTGTCCAGTTCTAGTCAGACCCACCCTGAGTACAGTGTCCAGTTATAGTCAGACCCACCCAGAGTACAGTGTCCAGTTCTAGTCAGATCCACCCTGAGTACTGTGTCCAGTTCTGGTCAGACCCACCCTGAGTACTGTGTCCAGTTCTGGTCAGACCCACCCTGAGTACTGTGTCCAGTTCTACTCAGACCCACCCTGAGTACTGTGTCCAGTTCTGGTCAGACCCACCCTGAGTACAGTGTCCAGTTCTAGTCAGACCTCACCCTGTGTACTGTGTCCAGTTCTAGTCAGACCTCACCCTGAGTACTGTGTCCAGTTCTAGTCAGACCCACCCTGAGTACTGTGTCCAGTTCTACTCAGACCCACCCTGAGTACTGTGTCCAGTTCTGGTCAGACCCACCCTGAGTACAGTGTCCAGTTCTAGTCAGACCTCACCCTGTGTACTGTGTCCAGTTCTAGTCAGACCTCACCCTGAGTACTGTGTCCAGTTCTAGTCAGACCCACCCTGAGTACTGTGTCCAGTTCTACTCAGACCCACCCTGAGTACTGTGTCCAGTTCTGGTCAGACCCACCCTGAGTACTGTGTCCAGTTCTACTCAGACCCACCCTGAGTACTGTGTCCAGTTCTGGTCAGACCTCACCCTGTGTACTGTGTCCAGTTCTAGTCAGACCTCACCCTGAGTACTGTGTCCAGTTCTGGTCAGACCCACCCTGAGTACTGTGTCCAGTTCTACTCAGACCCACCCTGAGTACTGTGTCCAGTTCTAGTCAGACCCACCCTGAGTACTGTGTCCAGTTCTAGTCAGACCCACCCTGAGTACTGTGTCCAGTTCTGGTCAGACCCACCCTGAGTACAGTGTCCAGTTCTAGTCAGACCTCACCCTGAGCTCGGTGTCCAGTTCTAGTCAGACCGCACCCTGAGCTCGGTGTCCAGTTCTAGTCAGACCCACCCTGAGTACAGTGTCCAGTTCTAGTCAGACCCACCCTGAGTACTGTGTCCAGTTCTGGTCAGACCCACCCTGAGTACTGTGTCCAGTTCTAGTCAGACCCACCCTGAGTACTGTGTCCAGTTCTGGTCAGACCCACCCAGAGTACAGTGTCCAGTTCTAGTCAGATCCACCCTGAGTACTGTGTCCAGTTCTGGTCAGACCCACCCTGAGTACTGTGTCCAGTTCTGGTCAGATCCACCCTGAGTACTGTGTCCAGTTCTGGTCAGACCCACCCTGAGTACTGTGTCCAGTTCTACTCAGACCCACCCTGAGTACTGTGTCCAGTTCTGGTCAGACCCACCCTGAGTACAGTGTCCAGTTCTAGTCAGACCTCACCCTGAGCTCAGTGTCCAGTTCTAGTCAGACCCACCCAGAGTACAGTGTCCAGTTCTAGTCAGACCCACCCTGAGTACTGTGTCCAGTTCTGGTCAGACCCACCCTGAGTACTGTGTCCAGTTCTGGTCAGACCTCACCCTGAGTACTGTGTCCAGTTCTAGTCAGACCTCACCCTGAGCTCGGTGTCCAGTTCTAGTCAGACCCACCCTGAGTACTGTCTCCAGTTCTGGTCAGACCCACCCTGAGTACTGTGTCCAGTTCTAGTCAGACCCACCCTGAGTACTGTGTCCAGTTCTGGTCAGACCCACCCTGAGTACTGTGTCCAGTTCTAGTCAGACCCACCCTGAGTACTGTGTCCAGTTCCAGTCAGACCCACCCTGAGTACTGTGTCCAGTTCTGGTCAGACCTACACTGAGTACTGTGTCCAGTTCTGGTCAGACCCACCCTGTGTACTGTGTCCAGTTCTAGTCAGACCCACCCTGAGTACTGTGTCCAGTTCTAGTCAGACCCACCCTGAGTACTGTGTTCAGTTCTGGTCAGATCCATCCTGAGTACAGTGTCCAGTTCTAGTCAGACCTCACCCTGAGTACTGTGTCCAGTTCTGGTCAGACCCACACTTAATACTTTGTCCAGTTCTAGTCAGACCCACCCTGAGTACTGTGTCCAGTTCTAGTCAGACCTCACCCTGAGTACTGTGTCCAGTTCTGGTCAGACCCACACTTAATACTGTGTCCAGTTCTAGTCAGACCCACCCTGAGTACTGTGTCCAGTTCTAGTCAGACCTCACCCTGAATACAGTGTCCAGTTCTAGTCAGACCCACCCTGAGTACTGTGTCCAGTTCTAGTCAGACCCACCCTGAGTACAGTGTCCAGTTCTAGTCAGACCCACCCTGAGTACAGTGTCCAGTTCTAGTCAGATCCTCCCTGAGTACAGTGTCCAGTTCTGGTCAGACCCACCCTGAGTACTGTGTCCAGTTCTGGTCAGACCTCACCCTGAGTACTGTGTCCAGTTCTAGTCAGACCCACCCTGAGTACTGTGTCCAGTTCTAGTCAGACCCACCCTGAGTACTGTGTCCAGTTCTGGTCAGACCCACCCTGAGTACAGTGTCCACTTCTAGTCAGAACTCACCCTGAGCTCGGTGTCCAGTTCTAGTCAGACCCACCCTGAGTACTGTGTCCAGTTCTAGTCAGACCTCACTCTGAGTACAGTGTCCAGTTCTGGTCAGACCCACCCTGAGTACTGTGTCCAGTTCTACTCAGACCCACCCTGAGTACTGTGTCCAGTTCTAGTCAGACCCACCCTGAGTACTGTGTCCAGTTCTAGTCAGACCCACCCTGAGTACTGTGTCCAGTTCTGGTCAGACCCACCCTGAGTACAGTGTCCAGTTCTAGTCAGACCTCACCCTGAGCTCGGTGTCCAGTTCTAGTCAGACCGCACCCTGAGCTCGGTGTCCAGTTCTAGTCAGACCCACCCTGAGTACAGTGTCCAGTTCTAGTCAGACCCACCCTGAGTACTGTGTCCAGTTCTGGTCAGACCCACCCTGAGTACTGTGTCCAGTTCTAGTCAGACCCACCCTGAGTACTGTGTCCAGTTCTGGTCAGACCCACCCAGAGTACAGTGTCCAGTTCTAGTCAGATCCACCCTGAGTACTGTGTCCAGTTCTGGTCAGACCCACCCTGAGTACTGTGTCCAGTTCTGGTCAGATCCACCCTGAGTACTGTGTCCAGTTCTGGTCAGACCCACCCTGAGTACTGTGTCCAGTTCTACTCAGACCCACCCTGAGTACTGTGTCCAGTTCTGGTCAGACCCACCCTGAGTACAGTGTCCAGTTCTAGTCAGACCTCACCCTGAGCTCAGTGTCCAGTTCTAGTCAGACCCACCCAGAGTACAGTGTCCAGTTCTAGTCAGACCCACCCTGAGTACTGTGTCCAGTTCTGGTCAGACCCACCCTGAGTACTGTGTCCAGTTCTGGTCAGACCTCACCCTGAGTACTGTGTCCAGTTCTAGTCAGACCTCACCCTGAGCTCGGTGTCCAGTTCTAGTCAGACCCACCCTGAGTACTGTCTCCAGTTCTGGTCAGACCCACCCTGAGTACTGTGTCCAGTTCTAGTCAGACCCACCCTGAGTACTGTGTCCAGTTCTGGTCAGACCCACCCTGAGTACTGTGTCCAGTTCTAGTCAGACCCACCCTGAGTACTGTGTCCAGTTCCAGTCAGACCCACCCTGAGTACTGTGTCCAGTTCTGGTCAGACCTACACTGAGTACTGTGTCCAGTTCTGGTCAGACCCACCCTGTGTACTGTGTCCAGTTCTAGTCAGACCCACCCTGAGTACTGTGTCCAGTTCTAGTCAGACCCACCCTGAGTACTGTGTTCAGTTCTGGTCAGATCCATCCTGAGTACAGTGTCCAGTTCTAGTCAGACCTCACCCTGAGTACTGTGTCCAGTTCTGGTCAGACCCACACTTAATACTTTGTCCAGTTCTAGTCAGACCCACCCTGAGTACTGTGTCCAGTTCTAGTCAGACCTCACCCTGAGTACTGTGTCCAGTTCTGGTCAGACCCACACTTAATACTGTGTCCAGTTCTAGTCAGACCCACCCTGAGTACTGTGTCCAGTTCTAGTCAGACCTCACCCTGAATACAGTGTCCAGTTCTAGTCAGACCCACCCTGAGTACAGTGTCCAGTTCTAGTCAGACCCACCCTGAGTACAGTGTCCAGTTCTAGTCAGATCCTCCCTGAGTACAGTGTCCAGTTCTGGTCAGACCCACCCTGAGTACTGTGTCCAGTTCTGGTCAGACCTCACCCTGAGTACTGTGTCCAGTTCTAGTCAGACCCACCCTGAGTACTGTGTCCAGTTCTAGTCAGACCCACCCTGAGTACTGTGTCCAGTTCTGGTCAGACCCACCCTGAGTACAGTGTCCACTTCTAGTCAGAACTCACCCTGAGCTCGGTGTCCAGTTCTAGTCAGACCCACCCTGAGTACTGTGTCCAGTTCTAGTCAGACCTCACTCTGAGTACAGTGTCCAGTTCTGGTCAGACCCACCCTGAGTACTGTGTCCAGTTCTACTCAGACCCACCCTGAGTACTGTGTCCAGTTCTAGTCAGACCCACCCTGAGTACTGTGTCCAGTTCTAGTCAGACCCACCCTGAGTACTGTGTCCAGTTCTGGTCAGACCCACCCTGAGTACAGTGTCCAGTTCTAGTCAGACCTCACCCTGAGCTCGGTGTCCAGTTCTAGTCAGACCGCACCCTGAGCTCGGTGTCCAGTTCTAGTCAGACCCACCCTGAGTACAGTGTCCAGTTCTAGTCAGACCCACCCTGAGTACTGTGTCCAGTTCTGGTCAGACCCACCCTGAGTACTGTGTCCAGTTCTAGTCAGACCCACCTGAGTACTGTGTCCAGTTCTGGTCAGACCCACCCAGAGTACAGTGTCCAGTTCTAGTCAGATCCACCCTGAGTACTGTGTCCAGTTCTGGTCAGACCCACCCTGAGTACTGTGTCCAGTTCTGGTCAGATCCACCCTGAGTACTGTGTCCAGTTCTGGTCAGACCCACCCTGAGTACTGTGTCCAGTTCTACTCAGACCCACCCTGAGTACTGTGTCCAGTTCTGGTCAGACCCACCCTGAGTACAGTGTCCAGTTCTAGTCAGACCTCACCCTGAGCTCAGTGTCCAGTTCTAGTCAGACCCACCCAGAGTACAGTGTCCAGTTCTAGTCAGACCCACCCTGAGTACTGTGTCCAGTTCTGGTCAGACCCACCCTGAGTACTGTGTCCAGTTCTGGTCAGACCTCACCCTGAGTACTGTGTCCAGTTCTAGTCAGACCTCACCCTGAGCTCGGTGTCCAGTTCTAGTCAGACCCACCCTGAGTACTGTCTCCAGTTCTGGTCAGACCCACCCTGAGTACTGTGTCCAGTTCTAGTCAGACCCACCCTGAGTACTGTGTCCAGTTCTGGTCAGACCCACCCTGAGTACTGTGTCCAGTTCTAGTCAGACCCACCCTGAGTACTGTGTCCAGTTCCAGTCAGACCCACCCTGAGTACTGTGTCCAGTTCTGGTCAGACCTACACTGAGTACTGTGTCCAGTTCTGGTCAGACCCACCCTGTGTACTGTGTCCAGTTCTAGTCAGACCCACCCTGAGTACTGTGTCCAGTTCTAGTCAGACCCACCCTGAGTACTGTGTTCAGTTCTGGTCAGATCCATCCTGAGTACAGTGTCCAGTTCTAGTCAGACCTCACCCTGAGTACTGTGTCCAGTTCTGGTCAGACCCACACTTAATACTTTGTCCAGTTCTAGTCAGACCCACCCTGAGTACTGTGTCCAGTTCTAGTCAGACCTCACCCTGAGTACTGTGTCCAGTTCTGGTCAGACCCACACTTAATACTGTGTCCAGTTCTAGTCAGACCCACCCTGAGTACTGTGTCCAGTTCTAGTCAGACCTCACCCTGAATACAGTGTCCAGTTCTAGTCAGACCCACCCTGAGTACTGTGTCCAGTTCTAGTCAGACCCACCCTGAGTACAGTGTCCAGTTCTAGTCAGACCCACCCTGAGTACAGTGTCCAGTTCTAGTCAGATCCTCCCTGAGTACAGTGTCCAGTTCTGGTCAGACCCACCCTGAGTACTGTGTCCAGTTCTGGTCAGACCTCACCCTGAGTACTGTGTCCAGTTCTAGTCAGACCCACCCTGAGTACTGTGTCCAGTTCAAGTCAGACCCACCCTGAGTACTGTGTCCAGTTCTGGTCAGACCCACCCTGAGTACAGTGTCCACTTCTAGTCAGAACTCACCCTGAGCTCGGTGTCCAGTTCTAGTCAGACCCACCCTGAGTACTGTGTCCAGTTCTAGTCAGACCTCACTCTGAGTACAGTGTCCAGTTCTAGTCAGACCCACCCTGAGTACAGTGTCCAGTTCTAGTCAGACCCACCCTGAGTACTGTGTCCAGTTCTGGTCAGACCCACACTTAATACTGTGTCCAGTTCTGGTCAGACCCACCCTGAGTACTGTGTCCAGTTCTGGTCAGACCCACACTTAATACTGTGTCCAGTTCTAGTCAGACCTCACCCTGAGTACAGTGTCCACTTCTAGTCAGAACTCACCCTGAGCTCGGTGTCCAGTTCTAGTCAGACCCACCCTGAGTACTGTGTCCAGTTCTAGTCAGACCCACTCTGAGTACAGTGTCCAGTTCTAGTCAGACCCACCCTGAGTACAGTGTCCAGTTCTGGTCAGACCCACCCTGAGTACTGTGTCCAGTTCTACTCAGACCCACCCTGAGTACTGTGTCCAGTTCTAGTCAGACCCACCCTGAGTACTGTGTCCAGTTCTAGTCAGACCCACCCTGAGTACTGTGTCCAGTTCTGGTCAGACCCACCCTGAGTACAGTGTCCAGTTCTAGTCAGACCTCACCCTGAGCTCGGTGTCCAGTTCTAGTCAGACCGCACCCTGAGCTCGGTGTCCAGTTCTAGTCAGACCCACCCTGAGTACAGTGTCCAGTTCTAGTCAGACCCACCCTGAGTACTGTGTCCAGTTCTGGTCAGACCCACCCTGAGTACTGTGTCCAGTTCTAGTCAGACCCACCCTGAGTACTGTGTCCAGTTCTGGTCAGACCCACCCAGAGTACAGTGTCCAGTTCTAGTCAGATCCACCCTGAGTACTGTGTCCAGTTCTGGTCAGACCCACCCTGAGTACTGTGTCCAGTTCTGGTCAGATCCACCCTGAGTACTGTGTCCAGTTCTGGTCAGACCCACCCTGAGTACTGTGTCCAGTTCTACTCAGACCCACCCTGAGTACTGTGTCCAGTTCTGGTCAGACCCACCCTGAGTACAGTGTCCAGTTCTAGTCAGACCTCACCCTGAGCTCAGTGTCCAGTTCTAGTCAGACCCACCCAGAGTACAGTGTCCAGTTCTAGTCAGACCCACCCTGAGTACTGTGTCCAGTTCTGGTCAGACCCACCCTGAGTACTGTGTCCAGTTCTGGTCAGACCTCACCCTGAGTACTGTGTCCAGTTCTAGTCAGACCTCACCCTGAGCTCGGTGTCCAGTTCTAGTCAGACCCACCCTGAGTACTGTCTCCAGTTCTGGTCAGACCCACCCTGAGTACTGTGTCCAGTTCTAGTCAGACCCACCCTGAGTACTGTGTCCAGTTCTGGTCAGACCCACCCTGAGTACTGTGTCCAGTTCTAGTCAGACCCACCCTGAGTACTGTGTCCAGTTCCAGTCAGACCCACCCTGAGTACTGTGTCCAGTTCTGGTCAGACCTACACTGAGTACTGTGTCCAGTTCTGGTCAGACCCACCCTGTGTACTGTGTCCAGTTCTAGTCAGACCCACCCTGAGTACTGTGTCCAGTTCTAGTCAGACCCACCCTGAGTACTGTGTTCAGTTCTGGTCAGATCCATCCTGAGTACAGTGTCCAGTTCTAGTCAGACCTCACCCTGAGTACTGTGTCCAGTTCTGGTCAGACCCACACTTAATACTTTGTCCAGTTCTAGTCAGACCCACCCTGAGTACTGTGTCCAGTTCTAGTCAGACCTCACCCTGAGTACTGTGTCCAGTTCTGGTCAGACCCACACTTAATACTGTGTCCAGTTCTAGTCAGACCCACCCTGAGTACTGTGTCCAGTTCTAGTCAGACCTCACCCTGAATACAGTGTCCAGTTCTAGTCAGACCCACCCTGAGTACTGTGTCCAGTTCTAGTCAGACCCACCCTGAGTACAGTGTCCAGTTCTAGTCAGACCCACCCTGAGTACAGTGTCCAGTTCTAGTCAGATCCTCCCTGAGTACAGTGTCCAGTTCTGGTCAGACCCACCCTGAGTACTGTGTCCAGTTCTGGTCAGACCTCACCCTGAGTACTGTGTCCAGTTCTAGTCAGACCCACCCTGAGTACTGTGTCCAGTTCAAGTCAGACCCACCCTGAGTACTGTGTCCAGTTCTGGTCAGACCCACCCTGAGTACAGTGTCCACTTCTAGTCAGAACTCACCCTGAGCTCGGTGTCCAGTTCTAGTCAGACCCACCCTGAGTACTGTGTCCAGTTCTAGTCAGACCTCACTCTGAGTACAGTGTCCAGTTCTAGTCAGACCCACCCTGAGTACAGTGTCCAGTTCTAGTCAGACCCACCCTGAGTACTGTGTCCAGTTCTGGTCAGACCCACACTTAATACTGTGTCCAGTTCTGGTCAGACCCACCCTGAGTACTGTGTCCAGTTCTGGTCAGACCCACACTTAATACTGTGTCCAGTTCTAGTCAGACCTCACCCTGAGTACAGTGTCCACTTCTAGTCAGAACTCACCCTGAGCTCGGTGTCCAGTTCTAGTCAGACCCACCCTGAGTACTGTGTCCAGTTCTAGTCAGACCCACTCTGAGTACAGTGTCCAGTTCTAGTCAGACCCACCCTGAGTACAGTGTCCAGTTCTAGTCAGACCTCACCCTGAGTACTGTGTCCAGTTCTAGTCAGACCCACCCTGAGTACTGTGTCCAGTTCTAGTCAGACCTCACCCTGAGTACAGTGTCCAGTTCTAGTCAGACCCACCCTGAGTACAGTGTCCAGTTATAGTCAGACCCACCCTGAGTACTGTGTCCAGTTCTAGTCAGACCCACCCTGAGTACTGTGTCCAGTTCTAGTCAGACCTCACCCTGAGTACTGTGTCCAGTTCTGGTTAGACCCACCCTGAGTACTGTGTCCAGTTCTAGTCAGACCCACCCTGAGTACAGTGTCCAGTTCTAGTCAGACCCACCCTGAGTACTGTGTCCAGTTCTGGTCAGACCTCACCCTGAGTACTGTGTGCAGTTCTGGTCAGACCCACCTTGAGTACTGTGTCCAGTTCTAGTCAGACCTCACCCATTGTACTGTGTCCAGTTCTAGTCAGACCTCACCCTGTGTACTGTGTCCAGTTCTAGTCAGGCTACACTTTGAGTGTTGGGTCCAGTTCTGGTCAGACCTCACCCATTGTACTGTGTCCAGTTCTAGTCAGACCTCACCCTGTGTACTGTGCCCAGTTCTAGTCAGGCTACACTTTGAGTGTTGGGTCCAGTTCTGGTCAGACCTCACCCTGAGTACTGTGTCCAGTTCTGGTCAGACCCACCCTGAGTACTGTGTCCAGTTCTAGTCAGACCTCACCCATTGTACTGTGTCCAGTTCTAGTCAGACCTCACCCTGTGTACTGTGCCCAGTTCTAGTCAGGCTACACTTTGAGTGTTGGGTCCAGTTCTGGTCAGACCTCACCCTGAGCACTCTGTCCAGTTCTGGTCAGACCCACCCTGAGCACTGTGTCCAGTTCTGTTCAGACCCAGCCTGAGCACTGTGTCCAGTTCTAGTCAGACCCACCCTGAGTACTGTGTCCAGTTCTAGTCAGACCTCACCCTGAGCTCGGTGTCCCGTTCTAGTCAGACCCACCCTGAGTACTGTGTCCAGTTCGAGTCAGACCCACCCTGAGAACTGTGTCCAGTTCTAGTCAGACCTCACCCTGAGCTCGGTGTCCAGTTCTAGTCAGACCTCACCCTGAGTACAGTGTCCAGTTCTGGTCAGACCCACCCTGAGTACTATGTCCAGTTCTAGTCAGACCTCACCCTGTGTACTGTGTCCAGTTCTGGTCAGACCCACCCTGAGTAATGTGTCCAGTTCTGGTCAGACCTCACCCTGTGTACTGTGTCCAGTTCTAGTCAGACCCACCCTGAGTACAGTGTCCAGTTCTAGTCAGACCCACCCTGAGTACTGTGTCCAGTTCTGGTCAGACCCACCCTGAGTACACTGTCCAGTTCTGGTCAGACCCACCCTGAGTACTGTGTCCAGTTCTGGTCAGACCCACCCTGAGTACTGTGTCCAGTTCTTGTCAGACCCACCCTGAGTACTGTGTCCAGTTCTAGTCAGACCCACCCTGAACTCGGTATACAGTTCTAGTCAGACCCACCCTGAGTACTGTGTCCAGTTCTGGTCAGACCCACCCTGATTACAGTGTCCAGTTCTAGTCAGACCCACCCTGAGAACTGTGTCCAGTTCTAGTCAGATTTCACCCTGAGTACAGTGTCCAGTTCTAGTCAGACCCACCCTGAGTACAGTGTCCAGTTCTGGTCAGACCCACCCTGAGTACTGTGTCCAGTTCTGGTCAGACCCACCCTGAGTACTGTTTCCAGTTCTAGTCAGACCTCACCCTGAGCTCAGTGTCCAGTTCTAGTCAGACCTACCCTGAGTGCTGTGTCCAGTTCTGGTCAGACCTCACCCTGATTACTGTGTCCAGTTCTGGTCAGACCCACCCTGAATACTGTGTCCAGTTCTAGTCAGACCCACCCTGAGAACAGTGTCCAGTTCTAGTCAGACCCACCCTGAGTACAGTGTCCAGTTCTAGTCAGACCCACCCTGAGTACAGTGTCCAGTTCTAGTCAGATCCACCCTGAGTACTGTGTCCAGTTCTGGTCAGACCCACCCTGAGTACTGTGTCCAGTTCTAGTCAGACCCACCCTGAGTACTGTGTCCAGTTCTGGTCAGACCCACCCTGAGTACTGTGTCCAGTTCTAGTCAGACCCACCCTGAGTACTGTGTCCAGTTCTAGTCAGACCTCACCCTGAGTACAGTGTCCAGTTCTAGTCAGACCCACCCTGAGTACTGTGTCCAGCTCTGGTCAGACCTCACCCTGAGCACTGTGTCCAGTTCTGGTCAGACCTCACCCTTAGCACTGTGTCCAGTTCTGGTCAGACCCACCCGGAGTACTGTGTCCAGTTCTGGTTAGACCCACCCTGAGTACTGTGTCCAGTTCTACTCAGACCCACCCTGAGTACTGTGTCCAGTTCCGGTCAGACCCACCCTGAGTACAGTGTCCAGTTCTAGTCAGACATCACCCTGTGTACTGTGTCCAGTTCTAGTCAGACCCACCCTGAGTACAGTGTCCAGTTCTAGTCAGACCCACCCTGAGTACTGTGTCCAGTTCTGGTCAGACCCACCCTGAGTACAGTGTCCAGTTCTAGTCAGACCTCACCCTGAGCACTGTCTCCAGTTCTGGTCAGACCCACCCTGAGCACTGTGTCCAGTTCTGTTCAGACCCAGCCTGAGCACTGTGTCCAGTTCTAGTCAGACCCACCCTGAGTACTGTGTCCAGTTCTGTTCAGACCCACCCTGAGCACTGTGTCCAGTTCTGTTCAGACCCAGCCTGAGCACTGTGTCCAGTTCTAGTCAGACCTCACCCTGAGCTCGGTGTCCCGTTCTAGTCAGACCCACCCTGAGTACTGTGTCCAGTTCGAGTCAGACCCACCCTGAGAACTGTGTCCAGTTCTAGTCAGACCTCACCCTGAGCTCGGTGTCCAGTTCTAGTCAGACCTCACCCTGAGTACAGTGTCCAGTTCTGGTCAGACCCACCCTGAGTACTATGTCCAGTTCTAGTCAGACCTCACCCTGTGTACTGTGTCCAGTTCTGGTCAGACCCACCCTGAGTACTGTGTCCAGTTCTGGTCAGACCCACCCTGAGTACAGTGTCCAGTTCTAGTCAGACCCACCCTGAGTACTGTGTCCAGTTCTGGTCAGACCCACCCTGAGTACACTGTCCAGTTCTGGTCAGACCCACCCTGAGTACTGTGTCCAGTTCTGGTCAGACCCACCCTGAGTACTGTGTCCAGTTCTAGTCAGACCCACCCTGAGTACTGTGTCCAGTTCAGTCAGACCCACCCTGAACTCGGTGTACAGTTCTAGTCAGACCCACCCTGAGTACTGTGTCCAGTTCTGGTCAGATTTCACCCTGAGTACTGTGTCCAGTTCTAGTCAGACCCACCCTGAGTACAGTGTCCAGTTCTAGTCAGACCCACCCTGAGTACAGTGTCCAGTTCTGGTCAGACACACCCTGAGTACTGTTTCCAGTTCTAGTCAGACCTCACCCTGAGCTCAGTGTCCAGTTCTAGTCAGACCCACCCTGAGTGCTGTGTCCAGTTCTGGTCAGACCTCACCCTGATTACTGTGTCCAGTTCTGGTCAGACCCACCCTGAATACTGTCTCCAGTTCTAGTCAGACCTCACCCTGTGTACTGTGTCCAGTTCTAGTCAGACCTCACCCTGTGTACTGTGTCCAGTTCTGGTCAGACCCACCCTGAGTACTGTGTCCAGTTCTAGTCAGACCTCACCCTGAGCTCAGTGTCCAGTTCTAGTCAGACCTCACCCTGAGTACTGTGTCCAGTTCTAGTCAGACCTCACCCTGAGTACTGTGCCCAGTTCTAGTCAGACTACACTTTGAGTGTTTGGTCCAGTTCTGGTCAGACCCACCTTGGGTACTGTATCCAGTTCTAGTCAGACTACACTTTGAGTGTTGTGTCCAGTTCTAGTCAGACCCACCCTGAGTACTGTGTCCAGTTCTGGTCAAACCCACCCTGAGTACTGTGTCCAATTCTGGTCAGACCCACCCTGAGTACAGTGTCCAGTTCTAGTCAGACCCACCCTGAGTACAGTGTCCAGTTCTAGTCAGACCCACCCTGAGTACAGTGTCCAGTTCTAGTCAGACCCACCCTGAGTACTGTGTCCAGTTCTAGTCAGACCCACCCTGAGTACTGTGTCCAGTTCTAGTCAGACCTCACCCTGAGTACAGTGTCCAGTTCTAGTCAGACCCACCCTGAGTACTGTGTCCAGCTCTGGTCAGACCTCACCCTGAGCACTGTGTCCAGTTCTGGTCAGACCCACCCTGAGTACTGTGTCCAGTTCTGGTCAGACCCACCCTGAGTACTGTGTCCAGTTCCGGTCAGACCCACCCTGAGTACAGTGTCCAGTTCTAGTCAGACCTCACCCTGTGTACTGTGTCCAGTTCTAGTCAGACCTCACCCTGTGTACTGTGTCCAGTTCTAGTCAGACCCACCCTGAGTACAGTGTCCAGTTCTAGTCAGATCCACCCTGAGTACTGTGTCCAGTTCTAGTCAGACCCACCCTGAGTACTGTGTCCAGTTCTAGTCAGACCTCACCCTGAGTACAGTGTCCAGTTCTAGTCAGACCCACCCTGAGTACTGTGTCCAGCTCTGGTCAGACCTCACCCTGAGCACTGTGTCCAGTTCTGGTCAGACCTCACCCTTAGCACTGTGTCCAGTTCTGGTCAGACCCACCCGGAGTACTGTGTCCAGTTCTGGTCAGACCCACCCTGAGTACTGTGTCCAGTTCTAGTCAGACCTCACCCTGAGTACTGTGTCCAGTTCTACTCAGACCCACCCTGAGTACTGTGTCCAGTTCCGGTCAGACCCACCCTGAGTACAGTGTCCAGTTCTAGTCAGACCTCACCCTGTGTACTGTGTCCAGTTCTAGTCAGACCCACCCTGAGTACAGTGTCCAGTTCTAGTCAGACCCACCCTGAGTACTGTGTCCAGTTCTGGTCAGACCCACCCTGAGTACAGTGTCCAGTTCTAGTCAGACCTCACCCTGAGCACTGTCTCCAGTTCTGGTCAGACCCAGCCTGAGCACTGTGTCCAGTTCTAGTCAGACCCACCCTGAGTACTGTGTCCAGTTCTAGTCAGACCTCACCCTGAGCTCGGTGTCCCGTTCTAGTCAGACCCACCCTGAGTACTGTGTCCAGTTCGAGTCAGACCCACCCTGAGAACTGTGTCCAGTTCTAGTCAGACCTCACCCTGAGCTCGGTGTCCCGTTCTAGTCAGACCTCACCCTGAGTACAGTGTCCAGTTCTGGTCAGACCCACCCTGAGTACTATGTCCAGTTCTAGTCAGACCTCACCCTGTGTACTGTGTCCAGTTCTGGTCAGACCCACCCTGAGTACTGTGTCCAGTTCTGGTCAGACCCACCCTGAGTACACTGTCCAGTTCTGGTCAGACCCACCCTGAGTACTGTGTCCAGTTCTGGTCAGACCCACCCTGAGTACTGTGTCCAGTTCTAGTCAGACCCACCCTGAGTACTGTGTCCAGTTCCAGTCAGACCCACCCTGAACTCGGTGTACAGTTCTAGTCAGACCCACCCTGAGTACTGTGTCCAGTTCTGGTCAGATTTCACCCTGAGTACAGTGTCCAGTTCTAGTCAGACCCACCCTGAGTACAGTGTCCAGTTCTGGTCAGACCCACCCTGAGTACGGTGTCCAGTTCTGGTCAGACCCACCCTGAGTACTGTTTCCAGTTCTAGTCAGACCTCACCCTGAGCTCAGTGTCCAGTTCTAGTCAGACCCACCCTGAGTGCTGTGTCCAGTTCTGGTCAGACCTCACCCTGATTACTGTGTCCAGTTCTGGTCAGACCCACCCTGAATACTGTCTCCAGTTCTAGTCAGACCTCACCCTGTGTACTGTGTCCAGTTCTAGTCAGACCTCACCCTGTGTACTGTGTCCAGTTCTGGTCAGACCCACCCTGAGTACTGTGTCCAGTTCTAGTCAGACCTCACCCTGAGCTCAGTGTCCAGTTCTAGTCAGACCTCACCCTGAGCTCGGTGTCCAGTTCTAGTCAGAACTCACCCTGAGTACTGTGTCCAGTTCTAGTCAGACCTCACCCTGAGTACTGTGCCCAGTTCTAGTCAGACTACACTTTGAGTGTTTGGTCCAGTTCTGGTCAGACCCACCTTGGGTACTGTATCCAGTTCTAGTCAGACTACACTTTGAGTGTTGTGTCCAGTTCTAGTCAGACCCACCCTGAGTACTGTGTCCAGTTCTGGTCAAACCCACCCTGAGTACTGTGTCCAGTTCTAGTCAGACCCACCCTGAGTACTGTGTCCAGTTCTAGTCAGACCTCACCCTGAGTACAGTGTCCAGTTCTAGTCAGACCCACCCTGAGTACAGTGTCCAGTTCTAGTCAGACCCACCCTGAGTACTGTGTCCAGTTCTAGTCAGACCCACCCTGAGTACTGTGTCCAGTTCTAGTCAGACCTCACCCTGAGTACAGTGTCCAGTTCTAGTCAGACCCACCCTGAGTACTGTGTCCAGCTCTGGTCAGACCTCACCCTGAGCACTGTGTCCAGTTCTGGTCAGACCCACCCTGAGTACTGTGTCCAGTTCTGGTCAGACCCACCCTGAGTATTGTGTCCAGTTCTAGTCAGATCTCACCCTGAGTACTGTGTCCAGTTCTGGTCAGACCTCACCCTTAGCACTGTGTCCAGTTCTGGTCAGACCCACCCTGAGTACTGTGTCCAGTTCTGGTCAGACCCACCCTGAGTACTGTGTCCAGTTCTGGTCAGACCCACCCTGAGTACTGTGTCCAGTTCCGGTCAGACCCACCCTGAGTACAGTGTCCAGTTCTAGTCAGACCTCACCCTCTGTACTGTGTCCAGTTCTAGTCAGACCCACCCTGAGTACAGTGTCCAGTTCTATTCAGTCCCACCCTGAGTACTGTGTCCAGTTCTGGTCAGACCCACCCTGAGTACAGTGTCCAGTTCTAGTCAGACCTCACCCTGAGCTCGGTGTCCAGTTCTAGTCAGACCCACCCTGAGTACTGTGTCCAGTTCTAGTCAGACCCACCCTGAGTACAGTGTCCAGTTCTATTCAGACCCACCCTGAGTACAGTGTCCAGTTCTATTCAGACCCACCCTGAGTACTGTGTCCAGTTCTGGTCAGACCCACCCTGAGTACAGTGTCCAGTTCTAGTCAGACCCACCCTGAGTACAGTGTCCAGTTCTATTCAGACCCACCCTGAATACAGTGTCCAGTTCTATTCAGACCCACCCTGAGTACAGTGTCCAGTCCTAGTCAGACCCACCCTGAGTACTGTGTCCAGTTCTGGTCAGACCCACCCTGAGTAAAGTGTCCAGTTCTAGTCAGACCTCACCCTGAGCTCAGTGTCCAGTTCTAGTCAGACCCACCCTGAGTGCTGTGTCCAGTTCTGGTCAGCCCTCACCCTGAGTACTGTGTCCAGTTCTGGTCAGACCCACCATGAATACTGTGTCCAGTTCTAGTCAGACCCACCCTGAGTACTGTGTCCAGTTCTGGTCAGACCCACCCTGAGTACAGTGTCCACTTCTAGTCAGAACTCACCCTGAGCTCGGTGTCCAGTTCTAGTCAGACCCACCCTGAGTACTGTGTCCAGTTCTAGTCAGACCTCACTCTGAGTACAGTGTCCAGTTCTAGTCAGACCCACCCTGAGTACAGTGTCCAGTTCTAGTCAGACCTACCCTGAGTACTGTGTCCAGTTCTAGTCAGACCTCACCCTGAGTACTGTGTCCAGTTCTGGTCAGACCCACCCTGAGTACTGTGTCCAGTTCTAGTCAGACCCACCCTGAGTACTGTGTCCAGTTCTAGTCAGACCTCACCCTAAGTACTATGACCAGTTCTTGTCAGACCCACCCTGAGTACTGTGTCCACTTCTAGTCAGACCTCACCCTGAGCTCGGTGTCCAGTTCTAGTCAGACCCACCCTGAGTACTGTGTCCAGTTCTAGTCAGACCTCACTCTGAGTACAGTGTCCAGTTCTAGTCAGACCCACCCTGAGTACTGTGTCCAGTTCTAGTCAGACCTCACCCTGAGTACTGTGTCCAGTTCTGGTCAGACCCACCCTGAGTACTGTGTCCAGTTCTGGTCAGACCCACCCTGAGTACAGTGTCCAGTTCTAGTCAGACCCACCCTGAGTACTGTGTCCAGTTCTGGTCAGACCTCACCCTGAGTACTGTGTCCAGTTCTGGTCAGACCCACCCTGAGTACTGTGTCCAGTTCTAGTCAGACCTCACCCATTGTACTGTGTCCAGTTCTAGTCAGACCTCACCATGTGTACTGTGCCCAGTTCTAGTCAGGCTACACTTTGAGTGTTGGGTCCAGTTCTGGTCAGACCTCACCCTGAGTACTGTGTCCAGTTCTGGTCAGACCCACCCTGAGCACTGTGTCCAGTTCTGTTCAGACCCAGCCTGAGCACTGTGTCCAGTTCTAGTCAGACCCACCCTGAGTACTGTGTCCAGTTCTAGTCAGACCTCACCCTGAGCTCGGTGTCCAGTTCTAGTCAGACCTCACCCTGAGTACAGTGTCCAGTTCTGGTCAGACCCACCCTGAGTACTATGTCCAGTTCTAGTCAGACCTCACCCTGTGTACTGTGTCCAGTTCTGGTCAGACCCACCCTGAGTACTGTGTCCAGTTCTGGTCAGACCCACCCTGAGTACAGTGTCCAGTTCTAGTCAGACCCACCCTGAGTACTGTGTCCAGTTCTGGTCAGACCCACCCTGAGTACACTGTCCAGTTCTGGTCAGACCCACCCTGAGTACTGTGTCCAGTTCTGGTCAGACCCACCCTGAGTACTGTGTCCAGTTCTAGTCAGACCCACCCTGAGTACTGTGTCCAGTTCTAGTCAGACCCACCCTGAGCTCGGTGTCCAGTTCTAGTCAGACCCACCCTGAGTACTGTGTCCAGTTCTAGTCAGACCCACCCTGAGTACTGTGTCCAGTTCTGGTCAGACCCACCCTGAGTACTGTGTCCAGTTCTGGTCAGACCCACCCTGATTACAGTGTCCAGTTCTAGTCAGACCCACCCTGAGTACTGTGTCCAGTTCTGGTCAGATTTCACCCTGAGTACAGTGTCCAGTTCTAGTCAGACCCACCCTGAGTACAGTGTCCAGTTCTGGTCAGACCCACCCTGAGTACTGTGTCCAGTTCTGGTCAGACCCACCCTGAGTACTGTGTCCAGTTCTAGTCAGACCTCACCCTGTGTACTGTGTCCAGTTCTAGTCAGACCTCACCCTGTGTACTGTGTCCAGTTCTGGTCAGACCCACCCTGAGTACTGTGTCCAGTTCTAGTCAGACCTCACCCTGAGTACTGTGTCCAGTTCTAGTCAGACCTCACCCTGAGTACTGTGCCCAGTTCTAGTCAGACTACACTTTGAGTGTTTGGTCCAGTTCTGGTCAGACCCACCTTGGGTACTGTATCCAGTTCTAGTCAGACTACACTTTGAGTGTTGTGTCCAGTTCTAGTCAGACCCACCCTGAGTACAGTGTCCAGTTCTAGTCAGACCCACCCTGAGTACTGTGTCCAGTTCTAGTCAGACCCACCCTGAGTGCTGTGTCCAGTTCTGGTCAGACCTCACCCTGAGTACAGTGTCCAGTTCTAGTCAGACCTCACCCTGTATACTGTGTCCAGTTCTAGTCAGACCTCATCCTGAATACAGTGTCCAGTTCTGGTCAGACCCACCCTGAGTACTGTGTCCAGTTCTGGTCAGACCCACCCTGAGTAAAGTGTCCAGTTCTAGTCAGACCTCACCCTGAGCTCAGTGTCCAGTTCTAGTCAGACCCACCCTGAGTGCTGTGTCCAGTTCTGGTCAGCCCTCACCCTGAGTACTGTGTCCAGTTCTGGTCAGACCCACCATGAATACTGTGTCCAGTTCTAGTCAGACCTCACCCTGTGTACTGTGTCCAGTTCTAGTCAGACCTCACCCTGAGTACTGTGTCCAGTTCTGGTCAGACCCACCCTGAATACTGTGTCCAGTTCTGGTCAGACCCACCCTGAGTACACTGTCCAGTTCTGGTCAGACCCACCCTGAGTACTGTGTCCAGTTCTGGTCAGACCCACCCTGAGTACTGTGTCCAGTTCTAGTCAGACCCACCCTGAGTACTGTGTCCAGTTCCAGTCAGACCCACCCTGAGT